>WURT03106627.1:9593-30516 GCA_009936505.3 Holothuria glaberrima
GCTGTATAAAGAATTCCGTGGAGCCAAAAAAGCCGAAAGTTAACAGAATGTAAAGTCCGAAACACATGCACAGAGAGACAAAACTAGATATTAAAAATACATTCATTCTTTTACAAAATTAAATCATGTATGCAACTAACAACAGGTAATATTTACAGCCATAAACCAACTTAAAAATTTAGTTGCTTTATTTCCTAGAAGATATCAGTATAATAGTTTGTCTGTTTTAAGTAATTTTTCCACAAAAAAATGATGTAAAATAGTAACTTCCAGTTGTTAGTGTATGATAGTTGTACTGAATTTTCTTCAGGATGTTCACTTCATATTTACATTCCTTTAAATACATAGGGATATCACTGAAATACATCAACATGCATCTATTTTGAACCTCATTTTTACAAAAATTTCTCAGTTTCATATCTGTAGCATAAGCAAGTTCCACAATTACGCTCCAGCTTTCATGTTTTATTAAATATAAACTTTGCACGTGTCAAAACAACACACTAGAACCTTCCACAATGTTGTTCATGTTTTGCACCTCTGGTTGGCACATTTGGTACATGTTAAAAAACCAGAGCCATGTACAAACCTTACATTAAAAAAGTAATTACACGACAATGATGCAGAGGCAATCAGTGGTAAGTGGGTTCATGCAGTATCCACTACAGTACATTACTATTATATTTCAATGTGACATCACCAGCCATTGCGGAAGAGTGGGAGCACTGTACTGAATCCTGTCTATTTGTGTGTTTGGGAAATTACAAAGGGCAACAAGAAACTCAGCTGCTTGATCTTGCATCAGTTCATCACCAGGGAATGGGAATTATTTTGATCACAATCTACTGAAAGTGTTAGGATTAATTACATTTTTCACTTGAATTGATTCCAAGGTATCTTGTAATTTTTATGTCTGTCAACCACCCATGTTAAGCCGCAACAGAAGTATCAGTAATTGCATTCATTAAATAAGTTTTCGATTGTATCGTAACCTCACATAACTCTTGGCAAAGTGTTTTATTGAAACTAGAAGTTCAGCAGGTCCTCATCTACTGTAAAGTGTCCTGGAGCATGCCACATAGACTCCTTCGAGCTCTACAACTGTCAGCTGGTCATTTCAAGAAAAATATTGATAACTTAAACATAGTTTTGAATTAAGAAGGTGACTATCTATGTTCCGACTTCTTTTTGTTTTCTGACACTAACTAAAGGCTTCGAGTCAGGTGTTGGGTTAAGGTCATGGCCAAGGACAGAGGTAAAACTGTTAATCTCATATCTCTGTAAAATTTAAAAAAAAAATGTAGATCGTTCACATGAATTCATACAATCTTTACATGTCCTTGTTTAAAGTACAGAATTAGAAAATAGAGACATCAGAACATATCGATGCCGGAACATAGCTGAGTTAACCCATTAACATTGCCCATCCAGCTGTGCCCATCAATTAGTTAAGGTGCATTTGAGGTAGAGTGAGACATGTACTTTTTTACCCAGAGCCTCTTTGAATAACAATACGGTGTGTTTGTTGTATACCTGCCACTAAAATTAAAAGCCACAGGAGAAATTTGAGCAATGTTGTGTCAGTGTTCTGCACCTAGTGGGGTACATTAAGACAACATATGGAAGGAAGATAATGAGATGGTCTCTTTCCCATGTAAAGCTAGAGTGATGAGAACTTTGGTATAGCAATCATATTAGGGTAAGGTCAAATTTCAGAGTAACGCTGTTGCATAGTCAAGTTCAGTGAGACTGTGCCACATAGGGAAATACCGTACGATCTTATTATACCCCAACGGTGCATTCTTCCATAAGGTGGCCATCACTCAGATGTCCTAAATTATTGAGCCAAGGTTTAGTGATAGATTTCGAAGAACACTATAAAGTGAGATTTGAAAAGTAAGACTAGGCTTTCGAACCATAAAAATGTTGAAACCTTGGGATGATATGGATAGACGTACCAAATGGCTGATATGAAAAAAAGTTCTTTTAGGATTGTGAGCACATAGCTGCTATCTAATCCTGTGTTCCATGCTGAGCTGTGATTAATTGAACATTTAAAATAAAGTTTTAATACTGTGAGTATGGTAAATGTTCACATGATAAGTTTATATCTTCAGTGAAAACGTTTGAAAGTCATGAATTAAATTTAGACATGTGATAAAGCTCTTAAATGTTGTTATTAAACTACTTGCTACCTTTTCATCCACATAAAATTGTCAATTTCCTATTTTAACCACTCATGGTTATTATCCATTTCATTTGGAATGTACAGTAACAGATACTTTAGTTACGTTTTGATATAAATCCTGACTTATGTGTAGCCATCCTGAGATGCCCAGCAAGTTCAAACAATTGTACGTGTTTGTAAATGCTCATTGGCTATGCAAGCAACTACTCAGCTGTTTGTCTCGTCTCTCCATATGATCATTTGTGAAATCAAGTTCTAGGTAAACTTTCCAAAAGTCATTATTCAGACTGGGTAGCTTAAAGTGTGACCTTAAAGTGGGATATCATGGCATCCCCCACTCCCCCCAAACAGAAAGATGCTTGCAACTGTCTTACCAAACATATTTAGGAATATTCCCAGAGTTCCAAATAGAGTTGATAACGGCACTTGGTTGACAACCATTCAAACAACACAATTTCACTCTGGTTGGTCAACAATGGATTATAAAGTCAGCTGGGTTTACAATTAATACCACTCACTGGGCTACTTTGACTGTTTAAGAGGTGTACAATGACAAGAGGCCCGGTTGAAATTTGGAGGAGGAGCTAGAAGTTAACTTTGTTGAGAGAATTGTTACTATCTGGGGCGAGATTAGAGTGCCTTTAAAGTGTATTCTAAGTCAAAAATTTCAATAATATGTGTCACAAAGCTTAAAAAATGAAATCAAATGGTCCAACTCTCATCTCCACAGGACATTCGTGATCTGAATCTAAAATGTTGAAGCTTTTTCACTCAGTTTAAAGTGGTAGATTGTGCTACTATTTGCGATATCATTCTTGTACTACTCAGATTACATTTTCTGTTTTTCTTTGTTTATTTTTTTCGAAAGCCATTGCACCTTGTCCCAAAATAGAGTCACTGTCTTAGTACTGTTATGGGATGACTTGACTACTTGCCATCTCCACACAACAAACTTTGCAACAAGAAAACGGTATACTTTTCAAGGTTACATAATCATTTTAATTTTAAAAGGAAACATAAGCAGGTAATGTGAGTTGTACAAGGAGAACATCACAGATTGTTGTGTAATTGACTATTTCAAAATAAGTGAATATTTTTCAACATTTAACATCTCTGCAGTAGAATAAGATATGAAGACAGAAGTTAGATGAATATGATTTATTTTCTTACCTCTTAAATATATATCCTTTAATTCTAGGCTTTAGGTACACTTTAAGAAAGCAACAATTAATTTATGAATGACAAAATATTTCATTACTTGGTACCATTGAGGTCTCTTTCGGGCTAATGGGGCCATTAAAAGAATTGCAAATTTAGCTCAGGTTTGTAAAATACGAAAGTGCTAACTCTAAGAATTGTGGTGACATTACCCTTTGGTTTCTACAGTATGTGTGTTTCTAGAGATATCTGCCAATGGGGTAACTATGTTTGTTACCGAAAGTAAACTTGAAGTAAGAAACAGCCATCTTCATCACCTTTCATCCGTGAGCAATTTTTTCTATTTATTGTTTTGACCTTGAAATAGTTGGTAATTATGTAAGACTAACCAGAGGAAGTGCATACAGTAGTTTGCTGTTAAATTCCCATGCTTATTGTTCCCACTGCAACAGCATGGGATGATGGACCAGAAAATTGGTAGAAAAGTTTTAAGAAGAAATGAAGAATTTATTATTAACATGGAACTATGATGTAACCACTGCTTGTCAAGTTCATCCCATTGACAAGAAATTGTGGTAACTTCATCTGCTCATATCTTGAGAGCGTCACAAAGGATTCACCAAAGTTTTAACAGAGTGACTATATTAGGCGCTTTAACGCATTGAAAGACAAATTTAAGGTTATACCCACCTTTAAAGTACCATTTAGGTCGCACGATGAATTCATAAGTGAATCCAGTCAAAACCATTCAGCTGAATGGAATTATTACTTTACAACATTACAAAACAAAACAATCAGTCCAATCTTTTCAAGAAAGTCATGTTTTTTTTTCTCCTAGCCTTGAAGGGTTCCTCATGTCTGAGTGTTAAGAATGAAAGCACAGTAGTATAGAAGAACCACTTTGTACTTGTGCTGCTCTTTTCAAATCCATAAACAGCCGTCTTCAGTCCCTTAATGGTTTTACGTGCCTAGCTTAATTTTTATGATATGAAAAAATACTGTACCTCATTCAACATTGACTTTTCTTTAAAGCGTTTACTTTAAACCACTATATATAGAGAGAGTAGAAAAAGATTAAATGGATGATTACTAATCTTTTGTCTATAAAAGTAGTCAGGGTAGAGGAAGTGGGGTGAAGTATTGTGTACATGTATATATGACTTACTTTGTTTAATTTTTTTTAATAATTTCGATGATAACAGGCTTTGAAAAGTTGCCCACCTGCTAATATTACCACAACACTGCCCAAGTAATCCATCAAATAGCCCAACGACATCCCAACCTTTGCCCAAGAATGAAGAATCTCATATATTATCCATCCCAACTGAAACCATACATTAACCACATGTGACCCTAAGAACAGCCAGATCTGGGCCCAAATAGGGCCAATGATCCGATGAAACTTATATAACAGCCCCCTTTGGTCCTATTTAGTGCCCAATTCCAGTGCAATCAGTAAGCCCAATCTGGGCCAGAGAGTCACCCAGTGACAAAAATTAGTTGGGTCCAAATTGGGTTACCCAATCTGGTCCCAACTGGAACCTAATTTGGGCCTTAACTGATCCAAACAAGTATTGTTGCCTGCCAAGAAATACCGCGTTTTTGGTCTAGTGGTAGAGCATCCGCCTCCCACGCGGAAGGCCAAGGTCGAGTCATACCAAAGACTTTGAAAATGGAACCCTACTGCCGTTGTGCGTGATGCTCCGCATAAGTAATGGAGTAAGGGAAAACAATCCAGTGCCCCACAACTGGTTTAAACCAAGAGGTTATAAGTTGAGGCGTAAGGCCCCATCTAACTAACTAACTAGCCTGCAAAGAGAATACAAAACAATTTTTTCTTATTTTGCAGTTACTCTCAATTCATGCATCGTAAAATCAGCTTTTCCTGCGGTCAAATTTTAGTGACACGCCTGTGATGCTTTGCTCCTGGTTCACATATGAAACTTAAAAACTAGGGCTCACACGGTATTCACAGGTTTTGTACATATGCAGGAAGCCATGGAATGGTATACATCCAATTTACCACTTCCCTATGTAAAACTGCAACATTGAGTCATATGCCTTCTACCATGGCTTCTAAGTGGTGGACACAGTACTCACAACTGATATTGCTATGTGCACAATGTATGTGCATTACTTAACACGTTTTGATAGAAGCTTGGTGTAAACATGGAGATGGTAAATCAATAGTGTGTATTACCTCTAAGTTCAGATACAATTAATGGCCTCTTTGATCAGATTTCAACTGCGTGGTGGAACTGGAAAACATGTTTAACTGACCTTGTAGGGATTGAAGCCTTAATTGGGGTAATTCCCTTAGACCAATTTTGCCGTAACCATTGCAGGGGAATGTACGCGCCATGTTCAGCAAATGACCCCCATGTTCCCTTATTTAAATTTCGTTCTTATCCAAAACAATGTAAAGCAAGTCTAATCTTGTGTAGTAAAAACAGTTTCCACTTAATGCGGTTTATAAGACTCTGGATTACTTAAATTTCTTCAAAAATGTATTCTTTTTGTGCTTTGCCACTGGCATTTGGCATAATATGACCTACATCCTGCAGAGTAACTTGATTGATATAAAACTTTCAACGCCTTATGCAACCTATAATTATCTATTTAGTCCCGTAGAGGAGTTCGTTTGGTATAACACTTCCAAAGCCTTATGCAACCCCTACAATTAACCGTCTAATACTGTTTCTCAAAACTGTTTCTCAAGGAGTGCCTCTAAAATACTTTTTCAAAAGGCCCATCTTTATCGTTAATTCCATCCAAAGAATCAATTAGTTTTTATAGTAACTTTGACGAAATTTCTTCCTTTGGCTGAATAACTTAAGCATGAAATTTCAAAATGAATGATTTCGTGCAAATTATACGGCTTAAAAGGACGTTCCCGTAGCCTTACTTTGAGAGTAATGGTAACGGAATCATAGTAGTCCTCCAAGTGGCCTACTGAGAGAGGTAGGGGAAAGGGAGTGTTATCAGCACCAGGTAGCAGACCTGGATGGTCTCCCTATCAGACAAACCTCAAACAAAAAGGCAACCAATTGAGTTGAGAATCGTCCCTCTTCAAATTCCCTTAAAGTGAGGTTACCTGATCAAGAATAAGGACACACATAAGATCTAATGTTTTTTCTTTATCTTCCGATGCACTAAATATGCTTATAATAGATGAAGTTGTTCATGTAGTAACTGGAAATGGTAGTGCGAATGGCAAAATTTGGAGAAATTGTGCAAAAACAGTCAAAATCTGTAGGCCTTTTTGAAACGAACCGTCTCATTACAACTACCTTACCACACCTGTCAGAACACTATATGAATATTCAAGGATCATGCAGATGTATGTACTGAACAACTGTACATTTAGTGGGACTGTATTGCCACGGTTAGTCACGATTTGCTGGGAATAGTGTGATTTTGACGGTTGTATTACTGCACAGTACACTTGAGATTTTGAAGCAAAAGTATGTATTTTCATCGACATACCCGTGTTAGTAGATTTTACCCCCTAACACTATTCAAGAAGACAGTTGCATACTGAAGCAGGTAACGATAACCAGTTACACCTGTGCGCTTGTGTACTCCGCATCCCAAGTTTTTGTCCTCGAGCGGTACATGCAGGTACATGATCAAATAGTCTATGTAAAATGTTCAACGATACACTAACTGACGAAAACTGTGTCCCGGGTGTGCATGCCGATTACAAGCAAGGGGCACTAATCGAACGGTATGAAAATTGAAAAGGCTAACAGGTGTCTCTGGAAGAAGTGAAAGCTTTTTTTGATGTACACCGCGCAGTTATAGAGATTTTAGAAGAATCCGAGGGCTAACTGCCAATTCGATTTTCTCTGTGAGCAATGTTGTTGTGTGGATGGTTTCTCCAAGAGTTCCCAACATCATTTGTGTTGGTTCAGAAACAAATCCCTGGTTTAATCAGGCAACTGCCAGTGTGTACATTTCACATAAGAAAGGAAACAGGGAAAGTTTGACCTTGGGACGGAGGGAAAACATCTCAGATGTCACACTCCAAGCTGATACCGTTGACCATCGAGGATTTAAATGATTCAAGAAATCCTCAGTGTTATTCCTCGGAAGTAGTACTTACATCTTATATCGGTGGCCAGTCTCGTGGGTTAATTAACCTTAAATCTGCTCGTATTTTTTAGGCCTGCTTTCAGAATCATGCGAAAACACAAAAAAGGTACTTCGTTGACATACACGTCGACACCTTCCGTTGTGCTGCATTTTGCATAGTCATATATCAGAACACTCCCATTAGTTTGTTCAACCAGGAGTGGAATTGAATGGTATAAAGACAGCAGTGCAAGCACTATCGATTTTCAAGTTTTTGTGGTTATTTTTTATCAATTCAAACAATATTTGGAAGAAATACTTATGTGAGGGATCTTTATTGATCTTAATTATTCGAATGGACTGCTTAAACGTTATTCCAACACTTCGGACAAGGCCTTGTTATGAATTTACCTTTTCTTAAACAGGTAACACCAATTTAAAAAATATTGTAGTTAATGAAATCTCCTAACAAAGTGAGTCAGTAATAAAGTAAGTCAGTAAAGACCAAAGATCACTTCTGGGTCATTTTTAACCCTTCGCTTCTAGAATGAACGATTTAAACATATGTCTTTTAACTTTCTGCATATCATGTCGTGTTATGACCTGCCCTAACATAATGATTTGCAAATATTGCATAAAATTCATGTATACCATTTAAATTTTGACTTCTTAATTTTTGAGCTTAAAGTTTAATGTTTAAGCATGCGATAGTTTTCACGTTTAGGTACCTATCCACCAGCCTTGAATCAATCGTATATGGCTAAGCATTAGTTGATGACACACTTTGTAGCTAATATTTTTGCAAAGTTGACCTTTGGCTTTGATTTTGACTTTTGACCTTGCACCTTTGCAACCTCCCAAAACACTCATTTAAATTTGTCTCATCGTCCTCTACATATCATGCAGTTTAATGATTATTCTAACATACTGAACCCCAGCTTATAGCAAAAATTAGTTTTAGCTCAGCTGAAAGCTTCAGCTGAGCTATAGCTATCACACTCATGACAAATGTCTGTCACTTTGGACATCGTGTACAAAGAAACTACGTAAAAGGTATACTGTATTTATATTTATGTACAGGGCGTCTCGTCCTTAATCAAACAGAATCCTTTACGCAAAGTGCAGTATATCGACAACGATGTTGTGGAGATGGGGTCCTTATAATGAATGACCGATTAATGAATGACCGATATTGCTCACCGGTACAATGAATGCCGACCTGTGTCCATTATTGCCCATGATGTATTAATGAATGCCCGATCTGTGAATGATTGTCTGACCTGTGAATGATTGTCTGACCTGTGATTGATTGTATGACCTGTGAATTATTACCCAATTGGTAAAGGTTTTACTTTGAGGCCTAACGTTAGACCGCACCGTTATGATGACTTTAGAGAGATCTGGACATGAACAAGAGGGTTGGATCGCGTGTAATTTGGTAGCTACTCGTGAATTAGGAAGCCAGGGTATATCAAGTTAAGGTGAATGTTGTCCAGAAAATGGGTGGAAGGGTAAGAGGAACTCCCTCCCTTTTTTGAAAAGAACATACCTCTTTGACTGAAAATATAATGCTACATGTTTAAGCTTTAGGGCTATTTTAAACATTTTTCTGAAAGGAAAACGCGCATTCTTGAAGGCAGGAATTAGTGTGCAGTCACAAGAAGCACCAACACTGCAGAAGGAACCCCCAAGTTTATTCTTCGTTGCAGAAAGCCCCCCCCCCCAGAAAATTGTAGGGGGAGTCATGGGGGATGATATTCCAATCCCATGCGAGGTAGCTTTGCGGCTATTACGCGTATTCTGCTTTACCTCCCTCTAAGAGCAGTTATACGGCCCTCCTGTTGCGACACATTCACCGGCTCTGACAATCGCCCGAGAGCGATGATTTATACCTTGCAGATCCCAATCATAGAAATGTCATGCAGAAAAATAGTTTTGTAGGAGGAAACGGGACTAATGGGTACACAGAATTTAGCGTGTAACAAAAGGTACAGACCTTTTGACAAATCTTAGTCCAATTTGACCTTTGATCTACATTTTAGCTTTTGACTCATCCATAGCAAGCAGGAATTACTATTATAAAATTGCCTTACAGGCCCTAATATATTTTGTGATTGAAAGGTTTTCCTGATATAATGATGCGCGAATAAAGACGCCAACCAAATTACTTTCGTCGAATCTGACCTTTGACCTTTCACTTCTAACTTAAGATATCTTGAACAACGCACGCACAAGTTTTCATGATCAGTTACATTAATCCATCAAGTTGATAGCAAAAAACCTTTTTCCGAAAATTTTAGCACATTTGAACTTGGAGCTAAATTGGAACTTTTACTCACGTTCTTAGCAAAGAGACCATTGGAGATTAACTAATCAATCATATGATATCATATAGTTTTATTTCTTTATCTAACATACTGATAGGCCCATAATGGCAAAAAACTTTTTTAGCAAATTTGACAAGAATTAAAAAAAAATTAAAACTCCGACCTTTCATCTATGACGTTCTACTCATGCACAAGATTTTATAGGCAATAGGTAACTCCCACCAAGTTGGAAATTATGGGACCTACAGTTTAAGAGGTGTTCGCTGCCGCATTTTTTGCAACAAAAGTTTGGCAAATTTGACCTTTGAGCTACAATGTGACCTTTGACCCAACCGTTAGAAACTAAAACAAATTTAAAAGAAGTATCTCATCAGTCTTAACATATATTGTGCATTTATCACCTTTTCTAACATACTAATAGGCACAACAAAAAATAAAATAAAAAAAGTATCAATTTTTACCACATCTGACTTTTGACCTGTAACCTGTGACCGACGATATCATAAAATATTCATGTACCATGCCACCTAGTTGGAATAAGATCGGGCTAATGGAATAGAAGGAGTGTGCGACACATCGGTTTTGAAATATTTAGTCTAATTAGGCCGTTGATCTACGTTTTGGCTTCCACTCTACACCTTTAGCAACCAAAAAGCTCTTTTTTGAAATCGTTTTATCAGGTCTTAGGTATGATGTGGTGTTTTATTTTACTGAAACATTCCAATGGGTAACTAATGGTAAAAGCCCAATTTTTATATGAGTTAACCTTTGACTACTGACTTTAAACCTATGACATCATAACTACGCACGCACAACTTTTATGTTTTACGTACTCCACCACATTTGAATTTGACACTTTACCAAAAGTTTCTTTTAGCCCCCATCCTCACACGCAAACTCAAGTACAACTTCATATTTTTGATGTATTAGCTGAACTACAATAGCTAATCTTCGTCAACATAAAATGTAGAGAGAGGAGATGATAATAAGAATTTCTTAACCTAGAATCTGACATGTTTACACCTATGCTAAAAATAGCACCATTTGGCATCCAAGCCACCTTCCAAGAACAAAATTTTTCAAAGGGAAGAAAGCCAAGACGTATTTCTTGGTTTCTTCAAGCCCCACTCTCAGCCCCCATGGAAAATATGCATTACGAAATGGGAATTTCCAAATATGTTACCAGTTCAAAGCTCTACCATAAATAACACCATTTGGCTTAGATAACAGCAGGAACTGCCCTGAGTGATCTCTCCTAGGTTATGGATCCTCTAAGAGATTTTTCAGTTTGGTTTCCTTTACTGTTGTTTTCAGTTTTTCTTGTAGTCAAGACTTTTTTATTTTACATTTTATTTATTTATTTTTTTTTGCATTTTAACTTTGACCTTCGCGAATACCCGCACAACAAAATCCATGTAAAGCTTTTTTGTAGGTGCAAGTGAGCAAATATTATTTTGCAAAATTATTGCTTTAGAATAAACTTGATGTTATTGAGTGAAATGTTAGAGTCTGCAAGAAAAAAAAACTTACATGAAGAAAGGGAGAAAGCTTCTTCAGCAGTTGTCCGATTTCATGGTCTTCTTGGACCTGTAAAAAATATTCGAACGTAACCGGTTATTATTAACATAGTATAAAAATGCAATGCAGCACTATATTGTTGCTGTTTCCATCAGTTTTGCTTGTGTTTCAACGAAAAGGGAAAATCCTCCAGCAGTGAATTTAAATCTACTTAAATAATGATTTCAGCAGTGGTCATTTTCTTTAACCTTGTAGGTATATCGGTATATTTATGTGTTTCTCCTTTCAGGGTCATTGGCAAAAGCTGTTCTTAATCGTTATAATATTAGCTAAACTTCTATATTTCAAGCCTACACTTACATAATTACTTTTAGATCGGCTCTTTGCATGATCATGGAACTGGTTTTATTGCCTGGTAACTGGACGAAACGATTGTTACGGATGTAGTATTGAGTGACGTACGGAATACTGTTCTTTCAAATTGTACGTTTACGTGATGCATACATAGGCGAAATCACTCTGTACGTAAGATATGGAGTGCCCACTACACAGAAAGCAACAGCATAAGTTCTTTATCCTAATTGAGGTTATGAGGTCTAGGGACAACTGAATAATTATAAGAAAAGAAACTACTAAGGGAATGCCACTCACTGCCTGTCTTTGACGAGACTGATAAGGAGGAAAGAATAAGTTCTTTTCCTAGCAGTCCTGAAGACTTGTAGGAATCTGCTACTGAAGGATATCACACTTTGCATGTAAGAAACTGCAATTTCAACTGTAGGCAATAAAAACGCCACGGGGAAGAGGAGGAGAAGGAGAAGGAGGAAGGGGGGATCCTCTAAATTATCCTCTCTTCATCTACTTTGTCGCCAGCCATCTAAATCTAGTGGTACCCTCAAATATGTAGCTTAGACTTATTATTATTAGGCAATTAAAAAAAAATGAACTTAATAGCCTGCTTCTGGAGAGGTTTCCTTTTTTCATTTCATTGAACAGCTCGGCTTTCTGTTCAGCCTTGATTTTATAACTTCAAACAAGGATTTGATTTAATAATTTACCATGTATACTTCCAATCATCGTCGCCCTATCTCTAAGTCTACTCAGCTGACCAATACAAAATACAAGTGTATGGAATGAAGGGATGTATGTATCAGTAAACACATCCATCAACACTTTTTTTTGTAGTATAACTTGTTTGAAGGTCGACAGAAGTTTTTGCGAGGTCTCTGTCCAGACGAAACATGTGTAATTGTCATGAGCTAAAAAGGAAATTTATCATTCAACCATTACCATCCTACGAAAGTAAATTGCATC
Organism: Holothuria glaberrima; assembly: GCA_009936505.3. Taxonomy (NCBI): domain Eukaryota; kingdom Metazoa; phylum Echinodermata; class Holothuroidea; order Aspidochirotida; family Holothuriidae; genus Holothuria; species Holothuria glaberrima. The sequence continues at coordinate 22,173 of WURT03106627.1, forward strand.
TGCTAAGCACGGTGCATGTGCAGGACTGAGCTACTATTTTAGGGGCCCTGAAGCTTGAACTATTGTCAATGGACGATGCCCAAATGGACAAGAGACAGTCACATATAGTGAAGGTCTTGAAAATAAGGCCATAAATTGGGCAGCTTCCCACCAGCAACGAGGTGTAACTTTTTAAGCGAAAGTACGTGGGGCACGGAAGACCTGTAAAACGTGATGTTGTTCTAGGAAGGTTGGTAGGGTCCACTGATAAGGCCCCCGGTAGCTATGAAGTAAACAAAAAGTTTCCTCTGGGGCTCTCCGCTAATAGCGGCATCGTGTTATCCCAAACGCCATTAGCTTCGTTGAAGATCCGCAGAAGAAAATCTTCGATGCATTTTCAAGTAAAGAAATGCACCTCAAAAACTTTATTTTGAACTTAAGGCAGTTGTTTTCTTGTTCGTAACTTTTGCTATCATATATCTCACCGATTGCGGTTTGTCCTCCTGTGTGTTTGATACGTTTCCATACCTGTAACGCAAAGAAATTTTGAAATTTGTTTTATTCTATTTGCATACGCACTTCTTTTTTTGGACGTTTCCTTTTACCTGCTGCACGTACTGCTACATCTCATCTAGATGTCTCTCAAAAGTTGAAAAATTGAAATCCGACTTTATAGCATTGGCAGTGATATTATTGTTGAGTGTGAGAAACTGGAAAATATACCTGAAGGAACTGTTTTTAGAATGATTTTTGAGTGGGTCTGGTTTCTTTTAAGAGACATGTATTTCCAAGAAAATTGAATATCAGTAAAGAGAAGCCAAAAGGCTGTTTCAAATTAACATGCTGATCCTATTCACTTAATGTCCTTTTCACCGAAAGTCTACGAAAAACCTAGTTTATTTAACCTGTCGCATTGTCATGGTTCTCTGTATTGGCTCTTTAACGGTACTGATTTTTTAAATCTCCCTGGACCACAAAGTAATGCCAATATGGATGTCAGTTTTTTACTAAGACACTGACAGAAATCACCTTTATAACCACTTGTTTTTTCTGAAACTGCTGAGTAAAGCAACTACGAGACTTTTTCATCTGCGACACAAGTAACTATATCTTAGGGAAGACTAAAAAAGGAACGCACGCAATTTCAGACAGATGGAAGAATGAGCCACAATTTTATCTGAAATTTGATGTTACAGAGTTCCAGAGGTCTAGAGAGTTTACGACACACCAATATCTTAGTGTAAATTTTTTTTATCTAGGACCAAGCTTGTTTTGTTGGATATGAAGGGCAAAACGTTGCAGAAATTCAGCTCAGCTAAACGTTGCGCTGATTATTAAGATCTTCAATCCATTCTTAGGAAAATTGACCATTTTTAGTCCCCGTATTCTTATAAAGATAAAGAAGAAAGAGGAAGAAAGAAGTAACTTCGAAATTGTCACAAGTCTTACAGAATACATACTCAATATTTCCGTCTTGCAATTTCTTTAAAGTTTTTGCTAAGATGTAATCAAGGTCTTCCGGATTAACCTTTAAAAGTGCATCAAGCAGAACCTTAAAATAAAAGAAAAAATACAAAAGATTTCAGCCAAACTTGGTGTTTTTCGTTTTATTGACACGATATTTTTTTTATACAGACTACTGCCACGATATTTTAAAAGTAGCATATCTCTCTAAAGAAAAGACTGTGTGAAGAACACAATTCACAGCTTGATGCGATTGAAATATCTCAATTATCGTGAAACGATTCAAAGCTACTGAGAAGTTTTGAATCGTAAGTAGAACCTCTATCGATTAATTAAAAATTACCTCCTTCAGTAGTAATTAGAAAATACCCGTTTAAAAATATTAACTGAAAGAGTACTTACCCCGATCGTAGCATCATTTTCAGGGTTCTCATGCCAAATATCTAACAGATCGTACGTCTTTTCATATATTGTCTCCTTCTGACTTTCGATCTCCCTGCGCTTATTTTTGGCAACTCCAATTTCACGACCCAGATCATGCCAAACATCATCATCTACATATTCTGCTATTATGACTTTTAAATCTTCATTTATCTTGACCTGTCCAAAACAAATTTATTTGTATTGTACAGCCCAGAGATTTCACTCCTTCAACTACATTTTCGTGGATAACTAATTGACTGAAACTAGGGCTACATCATACCTTTACTTGCCCACACCTATCTTTAACCCATGACTGCATCAATGAAAATCAACAAGCTTGCATGGTTACGCAGGTCTACCAATACTCGAATTAGTTGAATTTGATCGGAATTCACGATACAAAAAAGTTTGGCAGACAAATATCTTTATGATGTTAAGATCAATTTTAGCTTTGATTAACATCGACATTTGGGCTCTAACATAATCATCCACGAAGCTCCTCCTTTGTAGGTATTTTTAACCCTTCTCGTGGTTTCATGACTTTTCCAAAGCTTTGGAATGCATATAATTGCCAAATCATTTAGTTATTTGACTATGATCTTTGCGAAATGATGTCATCAGTAAAGAAAACACTCGTTAAAATGATCCCTTCTCTCTACATCAGGTCTACATCAGAACACTTTTTTCCAAAGTTTTAGTCAAATAACTTACAAAACACTTCTTTTTCATAGTATTCTCATCATAATATACACGTCGATTATTTTGCAGGTTCTTGATATTTAGACAAGCAGGTATTGACCAAAGCAATCTTTTGTTATGTTAACACCAAGTTAACGTAATCATGTACGTATCCACTAAGTTTTACAAACACCCACTCACGCCCTAACACACCCAGCTTTACATTCCGGATGTAAAGTGAACCGCTAAATCTTATCCTCCTATCTATTAGATGTAGGTAGATGGAAATGATAAGTTCCCATTTCATTTCCATTTTCAGTGGAGCGTTAAGGTATTTTTAAAGGGGGTGGGGGACTGATATTAAAGAGGCAAGTTTATTTACACGCTAAAACATTTGTCAAAAGGTCGAAGCAGTCTCAATTTTTCAATATTGCCGTCGACGGTCCTTTTGTTTTCACACCCTTGTGCATGAAACAGCCCCTTAAGTTTTCCTCATATTAGTTGTTAGTGGAACATCAATAACAGTTTACATAGAAATTAATCTTACAACTTGCGCCAAATGCGATTTTTAATATTGTAGAACGTCAAACTGGACCAGGAACAGGTTTACTTAGAATTCAAAAGATGACTTTTGGGAGAGGTAAGTCGCCATTATTTAGGTTGTTTGAAAAGGTTGTGGAACAATGACGTTGTAAAATCAACTAATAATGCTGCAATGCATCACACTAATGGTCGAAAAATGATTTCAAGTAAGTTTGTGCAAATTATGTCGCAGAGGGTAAAGCTGCAATGGTCTCCTTGATGACATGCAAAATGCAGTGAGCTTGCTGGATTCAAGAACACAGAAGAACCCATATCCGACTATTGACTTTAATGGACTAATCATATTGTAAGGAGAGACTAACTCAGTGCGCATAATTGCAACATTTTCAGGGGTTCAAAAGTCTTTCCACCTCCATGGACGTAGAATGTCATCATGAAGAACCCCAGAGCATTATTGCAATAGGAACAACGACTTGTTCTCATCTTTAGTATTAGTACCAAATACAACTATGTTGATCCTTGTAGAAAACGATTAATGCGAAAAAATGAGTACCAATGCAGAGAAAGATGAGTTCTCATTATCATATGGCAATATCTTACCAGTTAACAGACTACAATTTTAAAACCATTTTCCCCTTAAAACCCAGTAAAACCTGTATGTTAAAGTCTCTAGCTAAATCATTGCAATTTTAATTGTACAAAAATTGAAGTAAGCTTATTTATGGCACTATTGGTGTAGATAATGGTTCAACTTTTGGGAGTTTTTGTAAGGATATAACTGAACGTCGAAACCACAACCATTTTGTAATGCAGCTTTATTAGCAACAGCTTGAACATTTAAAAATCGAAAAAAGAAGAAAAAGTACAGAAATGCAAACTTCAGTCACGATGAGCCTTTCACAGTTAGTAAAAAGAAGTAAGATATGGAACTTACATTACGGTATGGAGTGAGCCGTCTGGCACATTCGAGAACGTATTCTTCATACTCCTCTGCCTGCTCCTGTTGTAGTGATTTCCATTAAAAAAAAAAATCGGTGTGAAAGTAAAAACACCTTTCACAAAAAAGAGGCTTATCATGCTTGACCTCTTGAAAAGATGGCCGTCATTAGTTTTTTATTTTACCTATATATTGAAACATGTCTGTGTAAAAAGTCATGTTGGTGTCACAAACATAAAAGCCTTGCATTTAGCACACAAGTAAAGCATTTGTCTTGAGACGATAATAACGTCCATTTTTCAAAATGACCACCATGTTGGTGTACATTCATTCGGTAGGCCTATAACATAAACCCCTTAGCCGTTTACAAGATGTTTCTTTTGAATATGTAAGTATGACATTGGACGCCAATTTGAGGAAGGCCTCTGCCCAAACTTGTCATCACAGATTTTTGCTATGACAAAGTATTTCGGTGATTTTCGCCCAGAATGGCCGCCTTGGAAAGAGAGCTCTTTTACCTAAAATTAGCCTTCAATATGAATGACCTGGCAATATGAATGTGCACAAAACTATTGTGTACATTTCGACACACAATTTTTCAGTTTAGACCACAATAAAATGATGACTAGCACGTTTAAAGTTGTTACCCATAGCTTTTACTACAACCGTATTCTCCCAATGAGAGCAGGGTTACAATGTTTCACAGAAATCAGATGAAAAGCTGGAAATGTGAGTGTAATGACTAATCGCCAAATGAACTGGCGTACAACTAGAAGAGAGCTCTCACTTTTGAAAACTTGGGAGTCATAATTATTTTAAAATGTTGGAAGTAACCTCAAAATTTAGCTCAGCATTTCAGGAAGCAATAAGCATAGTCAAAGAACTTTTTTAAATGTTGAGTTGTCGTGCAGTGACTGGGGATGAAAACCGGTCCCTTGAGAAAAATTTCTAAAGTCAGAGATCGGGATAGTTGTTAAAGTAGAGTTATGGTAGGTACATGGGATAGACAATATTGTTATTCAAATCTTTACTTTTTTGACTTTAAGTTTGTAAACGTTTACCTTTAATACCAATATTGTGACTTTGAATGTATTTGTTTTGCCTTTTTCCTCATTGTTGTGACTTTAAAAACTCACAATTTTGACTTTTGATATCAATTGTTTTCACTTTAATTGCATTAATTTAACTTCAAAAGTTTGAAATATTTTTACTTCAGATCTCACAGTTTGTTACTTTCCATCGTATTTTAAGATATTTATCTCAAAAAATGTCAAAATTGTCAATTTAATTTCATTACTTTCTTTTTGGTTTACTTCGTTTGACTTTGTAAAAGTCACAGTTTTGATTTTATCCTAAATAGTATGCCCTTTAATTGATTTATTTCGTGTTCGAAGTCAATATATTTGATTTTTCTTTCATATTTTTGATTGTGATATCATTGTTTTGCATTTACAAATCGTGCGTATGGCGTAATTATTAACATTTTGAGTGATTTCACTTAAATTTTAATTTTTTTATTTTGTAGTTAAATCTCATTCTTCTATTTCTTAATGTCATTTTATTGACTTTTAAAGTCAAGCTTTTAATATCATTCTAAAATTTTACTTTGAAAAGTACTATTGTGGTTTTTAGCACCTTAAGTTTCTTCTGTCCTCATTTTTTTGGTTCTTAATATCTTGAATAATGAGGCTATAAATCAACATTATTATCTCTTATGCCAAAGTACTAACTGGAAAAATCTAAACTACAAAATTAAAGTTGTACTATCTTACTTTTAAAAAGCGAAGAAGTAGACTTGAAAGTCACAATTTTGACCTGTAATCCTCTGATACAATTTTTTAACTTAACATGTTTGAATTTGGAAGTGATGAGTACTACACTCAAATTCAAGGTAAAGTAGATTAAAAAGTGTTTATACTGACATTAAAAATTGAAACTCCCTTTTTAATTTGAATCTCAACATTGGTATTTTTATTCTTTTTACTTTGATGTCATACGGTTAACTTGAACAGCCCTAAAAATAAAGATTTTTAACTTTGAAAAAAAAAAAACAGTAGAGCAAGATTTTTACAGTGGTTTTCCGGCCTTTGTCCTTTTACACATAAAGTTTCCTATTAAATCTGATTTGTACACCAAATCTTAGTAAGGCTTCGCTAAATCATCAATGTTTTTTACTACAATCGAAGCAAATTGATACCATGAAGAACCTCTTAGTATTGTTATCTTGGTAAGCTACGTAGACAAAATACACATTTATCATGAATATAAACACATCATTGCGGCCTTGTGGGTGGCCCGCATGAGTTACAACTCCCTAACATGTCCTCTCATCTATAACTTGATTAGCCCTACCATTTTTGAAGAAGAAACAGAAAAGACCTGTTTCCGGTCCCTCGATCCATAAACCTTCGAAATAGATTTGCAGGGACAAACAGATAAAAGTAGAGGTTTCCAGTTTCCATATTCATTGGGGCAGGTGGAGACCACTCCTTATTCTGCTCTCATATACAATACCAGTAATAACCATACTAAGTGGTGACAGTTTTGAATAATGTACGTCATTGTTGTGACAGAACAAACATGAGATGACGCTTAAGTAATCATAAAAGGGCCTTTTGTTATGTGCAAAATAGCAAGCATTCAAGTTCTTGAAGCCAGCAATACTCTACACGAAGGAACTTTTCACAATGCAATTGAGATAACAACCAACCCCATTTAGTTGTCTCACAAGATATAAAAACGGCAGTACCATTGCAGAAACTAAATTAGCGTTCACAATGGCTGAATGGCAAGCTTTCAAGTTCATGCTTACAACATACATTTGTACACAAATATGTCTGGAAATATAGGTCAATGGTTAATTGCGTTCATTTTGAAAAATGGCGGCGTTATTGTCACAAGACGAATGTGCGATGGCTCTATGGTCAGAGGCATTTACTTGTGCATCGAATACCAGAATTTCAAGTCCTTGATGACAGCAACGCATTTTGCACAGAAATGTAGGTCATAAAATAACCAGTGGCTTCCATTTTGAAGAATGACCACCATTTTTGTCACATGGTGAATTTAGATGACCATATGGCCAAAAATCTTTTTAGGGCATACTCTAACTGTGTGCCAATTTTTATACCTATATTATGAAAGGAACAAGTTCTCTCAAATATTGCTCCTATCTACTGTTCTAACATATTAGCGGACAATGGAGACACTTTTCTTGTCCACACGAATCTTTTGTATAAATAACCTATGAATAGGTTTTCGTTAACTGATCTCCCTAAAAGCCTGTTCACACAGGAAGCGTTGTGTCGCGTCAAGATCCTTCTACGCCACGTCAATTTTATAACTTTGCACGTAAATCTATGGAGCCGTCCACACAGGACGCGTCGCGTAGCGTCACGATCAAATCGGAAAAAAAAGTTGACGAATGCCTCTGGAGGCGTCAATTTCTGGCAAAGTCCATGTGCGTTCAGAAACTGAGTTGACGTACGATACCGTGCATCAAATTTGATTTCTATTGTGTTTTCCTCTCATAAAATGTTATTCTGAGAAAATATACATCACAAGAGAAGGAAAGCCGACCATAGTATTGAGGAGCCCTGTTCATGTTCCACTCGTACAGCGTCATCACATTACGAGGACGTACTGCATGGCCAAATTAGAATGAAATTGCAGCTAAATACATTGTCAGAGATTCATCAAGAGGAGTTGGGAGGAGAGGTGTCCCCTGGGCAAAAATGCAATGTAAAGGCTTCCGGAAGAGAAATGGTGAAATGTTTGAGCTCAAAATCACAATAAAATTCCTGTAAAACATGTAGAAAAGCTCATTTTTTGAAAAAAAAAGAAAACCATTCTTTCAACTTTGAAAATGTATACGCCTATGATTGTTTGGGTACCCACCTCTTCGGGATATTAGTGGCTTCGGTGGTGGAAAACAGTTGCATTCATTAGCGGGGTGGTGAGGAGTAGTCTGGACACTAGCCAGACTGCTCACGGACATTTTGCCGTACATGAGAATATATAAATATATATTGCACCGTAAATAATGCTGATATATAAATTACCGGAACTTCCTTCATGAGGGTCGTACGTGCCTTTATATATACTGTGTATTTTCTTGTCATGAAAGTCATGTTCAGTGTGATGTTTTCCTTTTTCGTTGAGGTTCACTATAATGTTCCATTCAAATATCAGACTTACGCAATGGAGTAGGGAAAACAAGCCAGTGAGCCACGGTTGGAAAAAAGGCGATGGCCGGCCCGACTTAAACCAGTTGGCTACAAACTGAGCCGTAAAACCTTTGCTAACTTACTGACGAATGTA
>WURT03106628.1:0-12211 GCA_009936505.3 Holothuria glaberrima
CGAGACCAGTCTCGAATCGCCATTCGAGACTGGCCTTTGACAGTTAGGAGAATTACTTCAAGGTGAATTGGATATCAGTCACTGTTAGGACTGCACTGTGCACTATGCCTTGTCCATGATGGGTTACCACAGCAACACAAACCATTGTAATAGCTGAGTAAGGACAACACAGATTACTAGCTCAGCCCTACGCAAGTTTCCATAATGCCTAAATCAGGTACGGTACACAATGTCAAATACAATCAGTCTTCCAAAGAGGCTAAAGACAGCTTATAAATCCCCATCTCCCTCGTTCCGGGTCTTCAACGCCCAAGAAGAGTGCGTTAGCTTACTGCTGTCACGTTAAAGGTCGGCAGCATGTACTGCTGCAGTATTAACTGCACACGTACGGCATGCGCTGTGTGTTGTACCGTCCACTGTGAACCTTTCGTAGCGTAGAACTCACTGTAAACACAGCTAGCCAGAATTTAGTTTCCTTCGTTTCAGCCTCATCTCTAAAACGATGTATATTTCAGAGATATATAGTTTTACGTTCGATTAATCCAGTTAAATTTTGTTTGAAGAACTGATCGAGATTCCTGTAGGCATGTTTGGAGAAAGTGAAAACATTTGCGTGGTTGACCACTTTCTTTTGGCTTGAAGTTGTTCTCTATTATCGCAAGAAACTAAACATGACGTCACATTAGAGCCCTAAGTCAGCTGGGAGAATTAAAATGTGATCAGTAACATTTTGTTGAAAATTCAATATTTTTGTCGATTCCCAGCATTTCAATGTTGAGTGTTTATGAATGGTATCGCCTCGGTCCGCTCAGCCTCTGTGATGACGTCATCGTCGGTCTCAAATCACATTTGAGACCGGGACACCCTCTCATTTATCCCCTAAATAAGTACATATCAGTAGTTCGAATTCGTGATATCAGTAAATGAGAAAAAGTGATATCAATATATCGTAAATTCGAATTCTATATATCATTAAATTAGGCCGAATTTGTGATATGTGCGCCACATTAAGAGATATAAGGAATTCAAAGTAGTGATATGTACATATCAGTAATTTGAATTCATGACATCAATAAGTAGGAATTACTGATATGTACATATCGTTAATACGAGTCGTTGATATCATTAAAAAGGCCGAATTCCTGATATGTTCAAAAAATTTACAGATATTAAGAATTCGAAGTAGTGATATATACATATCAGTTCTTCAAATTCGTAATATCAGTAAATAGGAATTGGTGATATGTATATCGTTAAATTAAATTCACGATATCATTAAATAAGGCCGAATTCGTAGTAAGTCCGCCATTTTTACAAATATCAAGAATTCGAATTAGTAATATGTACATATCAGTAATTCGAATTTGTGATATCTTAAAATAGGAATTACTGATACGTGGATATCATTAATATGAATTTTACATATTATTAAGTAAGGTCGAATTCGTTACATTTACGACATATTTAAAGCATATTAATAATTCGAATTAGCGATAACTACATATCAGTAATTCGAATTCGTGATGTCAGTAAATAGAGACAATTGATATGTATATATCAAATTCCTAATGTCAGTAAAAAGGAAATAGTGATGTGCACATATCGTTAACTCGATTTCTTGATATCTCTAACTAAGGCCGAATTCGTGATATGTCCGCCATACTTACAGATATCAAGAATTCGAATGAGTGATATGTACATATCGTTTATTCCAATTCGTGATATCAGTATATAGGAATTACTTATATGTAACATCGCTAAGCGAAATTAATAATATCATTAACTGATTAAATAAAGCCAACTTCGTGGTAAGTCCGCCGTATTTACAAATATCGAGAATTCGAAATCGTGGTATGTACATATCTGTCATTCGTGGTATCAGTAATGATAGGAATTACCGATATGTAGATATCGTTAATTCATATTCTTTATATATCACTAAAGAAGGAAGAGTTCGTGATATGTCCACCATATTAACAGATATAAAGAATTCGAATTGCTGACATGTACATATCAGTAATACGAATTCGTGATATCAGTAAATAGGAATAACTGATATGTAGATATCGTTAATTCAAATTGATGATATCATTAAACATGGCCGAGTTCCTGATATGTTTGCCATATTTAAAGATATTGAGAATTCGAATTGGTAATATGTACATAGGCCTATCAGTAATACGAATTTGTGATATCAGTAAATAGGAATTACTGATACGTAGAAATCCGTAATTCGAATTCTTGATATCATTTAATGAACCCAAATTCATGATATGTGCGCCATATTAACATATATTCAGATTTCGACTTAATGATATGTACATATCGTTAACTAGAAGTATTGATATCAGTAAATAGGAATTAGTGATATGTACATATCGTTAATTCGTGATATCGGTAAATAGGAATTACTGATATGTACATATCGTTGATACGAATTCTTGATATCATTTAATAAGGCCGAATTCGTGATATGTCCGCCATATTTAAAGATACCAAGAACTTGAATTAGTGATATGTACCGTACATACCAGTAATTCGAGGAATCAGTGATATGTATACATACCGTTATTTCGAATTCTTGACATCAGTAAATAGAAATTACTGATATGTACCTATGGTTAATACGAATTTTTGATATCATTAGATAAGGTTGGATTCCTTATATGTCCGCCATATTTAAAGATATCAAGAATTCAAATTGGCGATATATACCACATATCGTTAACTTCAATTCGTGATATCAGTAAACAGGAATTACCGATATGCACATATCGTTAATACGAAACCTTGATATCATTTAACAAGGCCGATTTTTTTATATGTCCGCCATATTTGAAGATATTGAATTCAAATCAGTGATATGTACATATCAGTACTTCGAGGGATTAGTGATATGTACATATCGTTATTTCGAATTCTTGATATAGTTGAAAATGCCGGAATTCTTAATATGCGCGTCATCTTTACCGATATCTGGAATCCATTTACTGATATTTGCGAAAGACTTTTTGATATCATAAATAGAATTAATGAATCTGAAAGACTGTCCCCATTTTAATATATCATTAATTCTTTTTCTGATATCACAGATTTGATTTCGTGATATCATTAAAAGTTTTCATTTCATGAAATCAGTAATTGTACATCATTAATTACAGACTGACAGATACTTTAAATAACGTCAGATATTATTAAAGACTTACAGATATCAGTACCGTAAATGATTCAATAATATCTGAAGGCTTGAAGTGTGCTTCATTATAGCTTATCTTCCGAAAAGACGTCGTGTTTCGTCAATACATAAGGTCTATCAAAAAACGACGGAAAACCTTTTTTGAAGTTACCTACGCGTTCCTGCGTGGTGCACAACTATACGGTATGTGTTGCAACTACAATGTATAAGTCAGACGGTTTTAGAAAAGTTCGCTACACAAGATTTTTCTCTCACGTACGCACAAACTACACACACACTCCCATACACACATACAATTTCTCAGTTCCGATGTTTGGTGATGAAAGTACAGTATCTCAGTTCTCTGTACATTACGAGAAGAGAGATGAGATGATAGCACTTGCAGGTTTGACATTTCTGTATACAAGGAGGAAAAGCTTACACGTTATTAGCTAGTGCTCTAGCATGTATAACGTTGGCATCAGTGGGTCAGTGAATGCCTTGCCGAACAACGTTCATATACATTGCGCGCAAACATTCCAAACTCGTCTATTATCCCATTAATCCAGGGTTTTACATGATCTTTGGAAAAGTCACTTGATGTGCATTTAAAATTGAGTGTAGTTTTCTGGCCTTCAATTGCGTATTCTGAAACGTTTATAATTGTTTATAGGCCTAATTAGTGATTTGCGTAAAGGTCTGTATCGCATGGCAAATTAGAATAGTCTAGTGTTTGTAAGTGGCGCTAAACTGAAATAAAATTTGTACTCTGCCATGAAAAGGGGAGAAGGAAGTGAAATTTTGCAGTTGCACCTACTTCATCGAACTTTACGTGCCATAGTTTTTAGTTCCTTTTTTTTTTCAAAAGAAAATAAATCACTTCGTTTTCTGTTTCATTCTGTGAGTTACTGACGAAACTATCTCATTTGTTATATCAGTGTGTCCAAAGTAAGTTTTAAATCGATGAATTAAAGAAATTAGGCTATTTTCAGACTGATCAATGATTGTTTTGACGTTGGCCGTATTTTTTAAATTTGTTTGAAATGATATTTTTAATTAAGTTTCTATAAGTCTCATAAGTCTGTAAGTTTAAGACACAATAGCATAACATTTGTTTGAGATGGCACTTCAGCTTGACCGTGAAGTTACTGTAATGTAACAATCATGATAAATACGAATATTTTATGAACAATGCCTAATTAGAAGTTTCCAAAAATTTATGAAAAAATTAGAAAAAATAAAAAACGTACTATTCAATGAAATTTTTTCTTAATCGTCAGTAGCCTAAAGGTTATTGTTAGGGGATCCTGCTAGATTTCATACTTCTAATAAAAGTAAAACATTTGCTTTGTTGCATTGACCAACCTTGACCTGTCATTCATGATGTTTGCACTTTGCATGCATACCTCTTCATAACAATTCCCACTACACTATAATTTCAGGAAAATTGTGTTTTCAGTTCTCAACTTGACTGCGAGACAATACTTGGCCCTCTTACCAGTGATCTCAGTTTATTGTCCTCAGTAGGGTAAGGGCTGGCTTTTGCAAAATAAGTTAAGGTACCTCCCTAAAGCTGCTTGGTAAAAGCTGTTGAGATCGAGAAAACTATCCCATGCATATTTACGATCACGCTCAAATTTAAAAATTATTTTTGATCTCTGAGGCCATTGACCTTACATCTACTTGTTAGGCACAAGTTCATTTTAACATTCTCCAACCCTTGTCTAACTCTAAGGCTGAGCTCAGCGAGGTCGCGAAACTACGTTTAGCAGCGCAAATATCAATTAATCCCTTTAACCTTATGTAAAATAAGTAAACCGTACCTGTAATGGTAGATCTATGTAGGCCTACATAACAAGGCCAACAACTACAGGACATGTTTTCTCCTCAAATCCAGCACATACTACAGTGGCATGATAAATAAACGCGCGCTATATGTGCTAAATTATGCCATATACTGGGCAAGATGAAAACATGTCCATTACCCTGCAAGAAAAGACAAATTATTTTGGGCGGCTGCCATTTCAACCTATGAAAGATACAGAGGCGACTTAAACCTGCATACGTATTGGCAAGAGTAGTACTTATATTGCAGCTGCCTATTACCTAGTCCCACCCATTTTTGTTAGTGTTGGCGACTGCTACCTGACGCAGCCTAATGTGGATATCAAATGATCATCACATGCACGTAACTGACCGCCGATTAATTCTTTTGTGAAGAAAATATTACGAAAAAACTGTACTTACAATATGTAACGGCGTATTTCTTCCACGACTCTTTGTAGTATGGAAATCCAAGTTAGTCTCGATAACGGCGCAACGAATTAACCGACAGTTTCACAACTTTGGTAATTTCCCTTATTTCACAACTGTGCATGTGGATATCACATGCCAGGAAACGTATATTGACTGACAAACACAAAGTTCAGGAATATCATATTGCCGTCTACCATGGGGCAAGGGGGTCAAGGTCCCGCAAAAAGTGGGGTGGGTTAAAGACATTTCACAAAGGATACACTGTGTCACCCATCATCCATCTTCCTCCAAGTGGCCTACGTTCCCCCGCAGTCACACTAGAATCGTGATTGACGCTACTGGTTGCATCGGGGTCCCTCCTAGCCAATTTTAAGCACCCGGTGACTCAAGTTCACTCAACCAAATTTCATTTCCCCCCCCCCCCCTCCCCCTCACAAGTTACAACACTGAAAGAGTCGTAGCTCACATGTCGATAAAAGTAGTTCAGTAGGCCGAATCTGACCTCTGACAGAAACAATTTCTTCACATCAAAATATTAACGAGCTTCTTTTAAATCAAGGCCAGTCGACGATGGGCACATTTTCGGGAAACACTTGCACAGCAGCTTTTGCCTGTGGTACAGAAAGAATAACGTACGTAACCCTAAGCCTGTTAAATAATGGCCGACTGAAATATACCGAAAACCTAATTAAACCCTTGTCACACGTCGTCATTAAGACATTCTTAAGTAACCCTAATCAGTTACGGAAATTCGATAAAGGTCGTATTGTCACAACGTATTAGCAATAGTTTACTACAAAAAGGCTTATTCAAGCTGGACCGCTTCCTTCATTGCGAGGAACAAAGAAGCAAAGTAGTACCGGGTGTCTTATCCAACTCAATTAAGTAACTGGTAGTCTATAGGTAGCTGGCATTCTTCAGCTAAATGTTTGCAAAAACTGCATCATATTTGTGGTTCCAGCTTTTATTCTGAGTCCCCACTTCCGTTCAATAGTGGATTACTGCATGAATAAAACACCTGTGATGCTCAATTTAACTCCATTACCGTGTATCATCTAGCCCATACGTTGGGCTTACAGGCTACGTAATCAAACTAGTTCTTTAATTCAAATGAACACAGCAACATTGTATGACATTAGTTTCCAGTCACGCTTAATTGTTATAGGCTATCCTACAGACTCCAAGCTTCCTAACCTTTAAAGGTTAGGAAGACTCCACTGACCCAAAAAAACGATTTCTTTTGGAAGCTAGCACTTTACATTCGATTTTATATCCGGTCACCCAGGTTCAAGTTAGTATTCGACTATTTCACAACGGGGAACTCCCCAATTTTGCAACTGTCCACATGATTACCACATGTTGTGACGCAGTGTGCAACTGTGACAAAGCTACGGAGTCCGGGAAGTGGCATGTGAAAATATTTTTTCTGGATTATCTCGAGATAAAGATGTTGAGATAATTATCTTAATAATAATAATAATTGTGGATACCACATTAGGGCGACAGTTACATTGACTTGTACACTAAAATTTCAATTTTTCTAACCATAACCCTAACCCTACCCCTACCCCTAACCCTACCCTAACCAAAATTGGTAGAGGTACATTTTAGACCATGACGAACAAATTAAGCCTATTTCCGACGGTAAAATTATTTTTCTATCTGGTACCTAAATAATAAGGCGACACGTAAACTGTCGCCTTAATGTCAAGTGTCGCCTTAATGTTGATGAATTAGCATGAACTGTCGCCTTAATGTCTAATCCATGCTGATATCTTTAATTATCTCGACTTCTCGAGATAACCTTGACAAAATATTTTCACGTCACTTTCCGGGATCCGTAGATAAGTCCAGTACCACTAGGATGATGTCACAACATTATAGGTATACGGTTTTTAGTGAACGTTAACATCGTCCCACTCACTG
Source organism: Holothuria glaberrima (assembly GCA_009936505.3). NCBI lineage: Eukaryota > Metazoa > Echinodermata > Holothuroidea > Aspidochirotida > Holothuriidae > Holothuria > Holothuria glaberrima. Next base: position 7,358 of record WURT03106628.1, read on the forward strand.
AACCCCATAAAGTTAGTGTACCTAAAAGTTTGTGACATCTCTTTAACCTCATAGTAGCCTGCATAAAAATCTAACATAACATAACATACTCACGTGAAGAATGGACTACTTTGGGAATGGCGAGGGCACCAGGGACTACCATAGAGCAGGCTTGGCGGCCGTGGTCCGGTATGATTTTGGTAAGACCCAGAGTTAAATTCCCTGAATGTTTATAAGTAATTAAAAAAGAAACACTAGTATGAAGCTTTGAGTAGGACTTTGAATGACAGCGAGAGTACACCAAGCTCTTTACTGTTATTTGCAATTCAGATGGTGATTATCGTACTTCTACTTTGAACGAAATTTTGCATAGGGCTAAAGATAAACAGTATGTTTTGAATAAATTTGTGGTACGAGTAAATTTAGCTTCAAATGCAGTAAAGTAGCCTACCACGTTACGCATACAATCCAAGGTATTAGATTGCTACATGAAAACCTCTAAAGTTGATACCCGGCATATATCTTTGGGCCCTCCGTCACCTACCGTAGCTTTGGCTAGAATAGTTCAGGGGAATTTTTCATAGGTGATATACTTCGATCGCGAGAAATTCCGAGAACTGAACGCAAAATTTTGTAGAAAAACTATTTGTCATGGTAAAACTTGCCTTTAGGCTCAGCAAGGGGTCTCTAAAGGATATGCCGGGAGAGGGGACCAAGCTCCCCTAAGGTTTCCAGCAATCCGAAGCGACGGTTGCCGAATGCAAACGTTTGGGCACGCAAAGCGCGCCGAAAAATTTATAGTTTTGTTGAAGAAAAATTGAAAGTATGTGGTTCTTGTCAATACTGAAGCTAGCCTGAAATTTTTTTTCTCTGGAGGTATTGTATCTTTCCCCCTTCTTAACCCAGACAGTTCCTATTCTCCCATCTAAGTTACTTCTAGCCCCTCCCAAAACTGTCTTGAACCCCTTCTTGTGCAGACACAAACTTAGTACATTGCTTAAGTTCATGCCCTGGATGGAATAAAGGGAGTAAAATTTTCGATTGATTTTCCATATAGGGGACACAGTGGTTTGCACGGGGGACCACGGCCCCCAATGCCCTCGCCTGGCTACGGTGTGTGATTCATTATCTCATTATCATCGTAATATGCTTGCTATGTTATAGCTAAGGCCTCAGTGCCTAAGTTGTCCAATGTCAGAGGCCGTTTGTGCAGGCTAGTCTATCGTCTACCAGACCGCCAGAGACCACCAGAAACTTTGTATTGTTGCATAAGAAATGTTAGCCCGGGCTGGACAAGGAATGTTCATGAGCACGCTACATTTAAAAGGTTGTATTCGAAGTAGAACACTCCCACGGGTTGAATGGTACCGTATGATAATTACACCTCTTTGCTTCCTTACTATAGCAACCACCGAAATAGTGAACTAGACCACCAATGGTGAAAACTTCGTCTCCGGCGAATCCAGGATTTCAAGTAGGAAAGGGAGGGGCTGACTCCGTAAAGGCAAATTTCGCACCTACGAGACCTAATTGTAAGAAGCCTCGAACGAGGGGGTGAGGTCGTCTAAGGAAAAGCACTTAAAATTTACGCACTTGGATGGTATTTCTAGCATCTGGCAATTAAAGTAAGCACTACATATTGTAAAGAAGCTTTGGGACCGTCTAAAAGGGTGGTTTCGAAGGGGAGGGGCAACAGCCGGGAAAGCGCCCTCTGATCTGTGTCTCAGTGTCTCAGTGAAAGTGCAGTTAAAGTAAATTAAACATATTGGAATGTGATTGGACGACACCTGGACAATTCTAAATGGGTGAAATTCGAAGACGGGACAATTCTCAACACGGACACTTTAGCTTGGTCCATCCACTCCCGTAATAGGCGCGGCCTATATCCAAAAACACTACTTGTCAACAGCCATTTACTGCCCTTCAAAGGCACCTCATTCAAGCTAATTTCTTAAAAAGAGAAGGTTTGACCTTTGGGTAGTGATTTTTCATCCAGTAGTCAAGAACCATGGGTTTTTTAAAAATATGCGTGTCTCTCGTACTTTTTCATTCGATTTCATAAATTACATCCTGCACGAACAGTTACACGCAAATGTCTTTAAAATCCTATCAATATTTAATATTTATACAGCATTTTGAAGCAAAGACAATATTTGGAAGGAAATTGAATCGTTTTAAGCAACCGGGGCAACGAAGTTATCTCTCTCTATTATCGACTTTTGTCATAGTCTGCGTAGCAGGCATATTCCTTGTTCAGTCATGAGTTTGGGATGCCCTAAAGAGGAGATGAGCAAACAGAGTCTACTGCGGTACTATTTTCATGGTTCGATTACTCTGTGCGAACACTAACGAAATTGCAAACAATGCATGAATAGCTTGCATGCATCACCCCCTCCCATGCGGACTACCATGCCCCCCATATGGAAAATCAATCGAAAAATAAAATTTTGGTTACCCGTAAACGGTAGCCACGGTATCACACCATGCGATGTTTGACCAAAAATAATTCCAAAGAAGCTAAATAATGAACGTATTCTGTTTTCTGTAACATTTTTTTTTCTAAAATTACAACAGTTTTCGTGCGGTACGCGCGCTTTTATCTTCAGTTATATAGGCCTATAGCATTTAGCCATTAACACCTGTTGCAGATATGTTTGCTTTACAAAGGTAAAGGTTCCACTATTAGGCTTTTGTTCATCCGTGTGGACGTGATTCCCGAAATCCATGAGAAGTTCTGTCCTCTTTCTCTTACGATTTGGAATATTCCATTCAGCTCAACACCATGGAAAACACATTTTGTAAGAAACGTAAAGTGTCACAGTGCCGAGTCCAGAGGTGATGGAAGGAGGCATACCCCCACTACCAGTGCCAGTGGCCCGGCGTCTTGGTTTGTTCTTAAAGCAGTGCCAACTGAAGGTATTTTCGATTGGGGGCTGACTTGTGCATGTTGAAAAGATGGGTACAGATACGCTACGCGCCACCATTGGTTGGCGCGTAGCGTATGGAGGAAATGTTTGAAAAAATACCTTTCAGATTGCAGGAAATGGCCCTAAAATGTTAAATTGTTGATAAATTTTTGTTTGACACTTGTATAAATTTGCCCAAATTTTGGTACATATTTCATCCCTATTTTGTAGAAAACTGACTAAAATTTCTAAATTGACCTCCCAAGTTAGGTTGATAACTTGAACCTATTTCCCCACCTCATTAGATAATCCCTTTGGGTAAGGAGGTAATGCGATTTAATTACAGCTTAGACCATGGGTGGGGAACTTTTTTCTCTAACGGGCCGTTTTGATAGTCATACTCCGCTCGCGGGCCGCGGATAGTGAGGGCACAACAAGCTTTCCCATAAGGCGCAGGCCATGGCCCTAAACAGGCCCTGGTGGAGAAAAGCCCTTAGCCTGGCAGGGGTGGAGAACCTTTTTCCTCTTACTGGCCGTTTTACCAGTCCTATTCCGTTTGCAACTCACAGACAGCGAGGGTGAAACAAGTTTTTCCCATGACTCGGGCGCAGGCTAATGGGAAATAAACAGGCCCTGGCGGGGAGAAGCCCCTATGGGTTCTGGAGTTTGTACAAATTTGTAGGCAATACAATGTTCATCTACTTTCTTTAAATGACATTGAATCCGAAAGGCTACACAGACTAGAAGTCTCACACTATGAGCATTCGACTTTTTATTTACGGTATAAAGTAATAACGACCGAGGAAACACGAAAAATGCGCGCGGAGCGCGCCGACAAAAACCAATTTTATTTCACTTTTTAACGTTCCATTCACTATTCGAAGAGGCGGTTCTGACCCCTTGTATCTACCGGAATAAATACAGCGCCCAAGTTCATACTCAGTGTAATAGATACGCCTTTATATGTGGTAGTGTTCTTTTGTCCATTCCTGTGTAGTCGTCCAACCAAAACTTCCGGTACCACCAGAAGCACAAGGATTCTGCTCCTTCAATTCATAAATGTAAATGCAGATTATATAAAAGGTATAATAATAGAATGAACGATGGCCGAACCGTGGGTTAAAAGGTTATTATCAGTTACCTTTTAAGTAATCTGAATTTACATCTATGAATTAACTTGCGGGCCGGATAAAATGGTCTCGTGGACCGCATACAGCATGCGGGCGGGAGGTTCCCCACCCCTGGCTTAGACTATGTACTAAATTTAGGAGACCAAATATCTCCTACATTTTCACGAGACCTTTTTGATAAAATTGTTAACGAAATCCCGCATTGATTTCCAACAAAAGGTTTCCCCAGCGTAATCGAATATGTGTTTTAGATGGCAGAGGAATTACCGTAGTTATAGACTGTGGAACTATTAGTCATATTAATAATCAATAACTTAAGATAAAGCACCCATAAATTCCGTGACTTCATCATGCATTGAACGTTTAGATTACAAAAATGACGTAGAAAGTCAAATTTAGTATGTCGTACGACAATGAGTCGCTATTTTCGAACACTTCCATGAACGATTTTTTTTTTATTCACTGAATGACGGAAATGATACGTCATCCCAGATGGTTCGAATTCTCCCAAAAAGGTAACTTGTAGCTCTCCCATAACTGTATAAAGCTCAGGTCTTGTGCAGATACAAACCTCTTATACAGCTTCAAGGTGTTAAACCTCTATGTTCTGACGTCTAGTTGTTCCGACGTCTCTGTATTCCGAATGTGTGCATGAAAGACAGTGGTAGGATGGGGGCTTGTTCTAACCTAACCTCTTCTCAAACTCTAACCTCAATGTAGTCTTGGTCAAGACCCTAGTACCAGCTAGTACATACGTTCGCAACTATCGTAAGTGCGCCCTCTCTATATTGTTCCAGAAATTCTGAGCTCTGTACTAGGGTCTTGGAGATTTTGGCAAC
>WURT03106639.1:0-12211 GCA_009936505.3 Holothuria glaberrima
TTTTTTTTTTTTTTTTTTTTTTTTTTTTTTTTTTTTTTTTTTTTTTTTTTTTTTTTTTTTTTTTTTTTGCTTATTTTAGACAGTAGTCACTATCCCTCCTTGCTGTGATATTCATCACAAGATGAAAAAATATCCCAACAAGAAAATTTGATGAAGAGGACATAAATTTACCGAGATGTCATCGATATGATGTATACTATTGGCTTTGGATAAGATTATTCCTGGACAGTAATCATTTTCAACATTTAATATAAACCAAGGAATAGGTTAGAAATATTTGCCCACTTTTGAGGAAAAAAAACACCAGCTATCGTAGACACATCGCAAACAAGCATCCAAATCCTTGGAAACAAGTTAAAGTGGATCGTCGACACGTGGAAAGAAAAGTCGACACGTGGACGGACACGGATGGATTTTCACTTTGTTTTTTACGTGAAACGGTTTCTTAAGAATGAGGACAAGGTCAGGGATCATGGATCTCGTAAGAATTGATGGACTGTTTAAATTAATAATAATTTTTTGTTAACGAATCAGTTGCAAAAGTTCAGTTTGCCAGAGTCGGGAACATACATTTGACAGTAATGTGCACTCTACGAACACTTGGGTAACGAGGGAACTGAACTAACAGTTTTGGTCAAATATTGACCCCATTTTGGGTCAATTGAAGCCTTATTTGGGTTATTATTTGACCCAATAATTTTAGTCGGTTCACTCTTAACCCAATTTTGGATCAAATTCACCCAAGTGTTTTACCATGTATATTTGACTTGGATATTTTTCTGTATTGAAACGTACAAAATAGTTCGCGCTGTCCAAAGCAATACAAGATATCTTCAAACTAAGATGAATTTACATATTGTGTCCAATTTTCGTGTATGCATTTGCTAAGGGTCTATACGGTAAGTGGTTGTCTATGTATTGTCTATGGCTAGCCTGCGTCTTTCCGTGTCTGTCTTTACTCCTGCCCGTGAAACAATATCAAATTTATTTTGTCTGGTTTAAAAGACTTCTTATATGACCACAATGTCCCCAATGTGTTCAAGTCGGTGGTTAACGTACTCTGTTCTCAATGAACTATAAACACTAGGGCTATGAACCAAACGACGTGAGTGTTTTCAGGATCGGTACGCTAACTCAGTGATGACTGTCGCAGTAACAAAACAAAACGGGACATGTCCCTACCCAAGCCGAGATTCCGTCAGCTGGAACACCCTTTCTCGCACACTTGAAAAAGTTAAGACATTGAACTTTCCTACACCGTTCTATGTCGACGTACTTTTTTCACTTTTACGCTTTATCATTGTTTCAGGGCCATTCCCAGAGCCAAAGATTTCTCGAGGGATTCATTTTTGCAACATTACTCTGGGCAGCCCTTGAAATCATATTGTTTAAGCAACGACTGAACTTCCATGAAGAGCGCACCATCTTTTCTCCAAACTGCGAGGTGCTTCTAGCTTGCTCAAAAGTTTCCAAACTGTAGCGCCATCTAACATCTCAGAACAAATAAATACAACTAAACTAAGCACAGTCATTTCCGCCTCACTGCTTTGACCGATCATGAAAAACCTCAGTAAGGCAATACGGCCGAATAGAAAGACTGTGCCGGCCTAAAGTTGGAGTCTTTCTAATAATTTAACAACACATTTTCAGTTTGGGCAACCTTGATTTACATGTAAATGCTACGGAACTAGAATAATGACGAGCTTTAACTATTGAGTCAGTCTGTTGCACAGACTTGCAAAGTTGTAAATGTTCTTACACGGGCAACCCTTTGCAATTGCGCTGAAAACTTAGTCGCCAGTATTTTCCCGTATTCATTTTTACAAAATTTTAGTCACCAAAATTTGTATTTCGTCACCAGTTTTGTAAAGGTACAAAATAAGTAAAAAGTCATTGTGAAGGGTATTCCCCATCGTATTCCTATAATTCCTATGAATCCTGTAAAAGTTAAGAAAGTAATGGTCTTGCGTCACTCCCTTTTATCATTTTATTCTCATTTATTATCATTTTGTCTCTACTGTAGTGGAAATATCCTACTAATGTTGCGTTGTCTGTGGGAGTTGCGATATTTTATGTAGTGGAAAATATTTTGATGTGATTTTTATTACAGTGTATTTGCGGGTGTATTTGCAGGGTATTTTGAGACTGGGTCTTAAGGTTCTCTTGCAGAAAAGTTACTGGCCCAATTTTTTTTTCGTTGCATATAAAGGCTGGCGACTGCAACACTTGCTGAATGTATTTTTTAGTCGTCAAGTTTATTTTTAGTCGCCATTGCGACCACCCAGTAAACACGAAACATGTTTAAAACATTTTTAAGGCGTAAAAATTCTACAGAGAAATATGGAGGAAAAATGTTTTTGAAATATTCCAAAAAATTTTATTACCATTTCAAAAATATTTTGACTTAAATGTTTTTCTTTAATGTTTTCAAAATATAACCAAAACTTTTCTTTGTCAAAAAAGGAAAACGATTTTTCGTGAATGTAAAAAAAACCCTCAAAATGCTCGTTGTAGACGTGTTTGTGTTGAAATATTTAAAAAAAATATTTTAAAGACATTTTTATTTACATGTTTCACTGAAACATATTAAGAATATGAATAAAATGCTTCATAATAACACCCAAATTTAAATTGAAAATAGCCCCGAAGTGTTATACAATACTTAGACTATCATACTATGGCAGATTAGAGAGAGAAAATGTGATTTTCTTATTGGATCCTGGATATTGTAATAATGTTGCTACAAATATTCCTGTGATGTTTCCATAATGTTTACAGAACATTCTGGTAACATTTCAATGAATAATTTTTTTTTAAATATTTCAAAAATATTTCCATAGTATTCTATAACCCTAAAAGCAGTAAAAGTGAACAATCTGCATTTTGTTAAAAGATGTGTAGATTGGTACAAACAGACGTATACAAGGAGAAAATATTAAAGAGCAAAACATTTTTGGAATGTTAGAAAGATATTTCAGCAACATATTTTATGATGTTTCCAAAATATAACCAACACATTTTCTTGACAACGAAATAAAATGATTTTTCCATTAATATGATTCTTAGTGCTTGTAGAACGCTCGCCAAAACTATACAGACACTTCAAAATGCTCATTACGTACGTTTTTGTGTGAAAATGTTTTTACAATATTTTGAAAATATTTTTATTTAAATGTTGCACTGAAACATTTTAATAATATGAATAAAATATGTTATAATAACACCCAAAGTTGAATTGAATAGCCCCGAAGTGTTACACAGTACTTAGACTATCATACTATAGCAGATAAGGGTGAAAAAATGTGATTTTCCGATTAGATCCTGAATATTGTAATAATTTTGATAGGAATATTCCTATGATGTTATCATAATTTGTATGAAACATTCTTGTAACAAGTTCAATAAATTATTTTTTAAATATTTCGGAAATATTTTCATATTATCATTCTACAACGCTTAAAGCAGTAAAAGTGAACAATTCCAGTTTCTAAAAAGGTGTGTCGGTTGGTACAAACAGACGAATATAAATGAGAAAAAAATCAAAGAGCAAAACGTTCTTGAAATGTTAGAGAGATATTTTAGCAACATGTTTAATTTGTGATGTTAAAAAATTTAAACAAAACATTTTCTTGACAACGAAAGAAAATGGTTTTTCCATTAATATGATTCTTAAAAGTGTTTGTAGAAGGCACGTCAAAACTGTACAAACACTTCAAAATGCTCATCATATGTATGTTTTTGTGTTTAAATGTTTTAAAAAAAATTTGAAGATATTTTTATTTACATATTGCAATGAAACATATTAATAAGATGAATAAAATGTTTAGTAATAACACCCAAATTTGAATTGAAAATGGTCCGAAGTGTTATACAGTACTTAGACTATCAGACTAAAAGAAACTCCTTTACAGAGAAACTTCTCACAAGAAACTATTCGCCCGAAGAGATAGCCTCAGCCAATAACGCATTGATTTTAAACAAAAATTAAATCTCTTCGCGGCTTAAAGTAAACAAAAAACAGCACCACCACTCGTTTTCAAAACAACTTACACTCCACACATTAAAACGAGGTACCTATAGCCAGCTTTATTAAAGCATTCGAATACAATCGCAGGTGACCAGCAACTCTCCCATTCTGTTTTCCGATCATCCTATTGTAGACTATAAATGGGTGCCAAATCTCAAAGATTTACTTGTAAAATCAAGGTTTTCCCCAGACTAGGAGTCGAACGAAACAAAAGAAAGTGATGACGACATCTGACTTGATGCGCTCATAGCTGCATTATAAAACATGACAGACCCTGCCTTAGTACTAACGTACACAAAGGCTACTACCGATGACGTCCTGCCCACAGAGGGAAGAAAAGAAACCGGTCTAGTTGGTTTTCATAAAAACCTCTTATTTGTCAATCTCAGAACAACTAACATTCCTCCAAAAGAATGGAATAATTTAAAGCTTTGGCTGGGATCATATATAACATGATCGGGCACTTTTCCCTAACAATATAACACTTCACCGACTTGATAACGTCAGATAGTGAACCGCCTACCCACCCCTTTCATTTATGTTTGCTTCTTCTGTCTTCGAAAAATGAGACGTAAGTTAAATGCACTGAGAATTCTGGACGAAATCTCTGACGTGTACCGAAAGGAAATACTCGTACACCCTTTCATCACAAAAAAGCGTGATCCTAAATACCGAAAAACAGTCGAAATGAACTGCAAACTAGCACAAATTTCTTTGAGATCGAAAAAGGATATTCTTCGCCTAAAACTTTCGTCCAATCAGCGCCCAAAATTCGGGGTATTCTCTTTCACGGACAAACTTCTGAATAACTGGACTATTGCCCAATATCTCTATCACTCAACCAACGAGTTACTAGATTTCGTATTGGAGAGAAACTAGGCTCGGACCGTTTACCCCAACAAGTTACAATAGCAACTACGGTTAAACGCTTGACAAAACCCCCGAGACAAAACTTGAAAAAAAGCAGACGACCAAGTACAGACGATACATAACTGACACTACACTGGAACAAACCCCGACAAGCACAGAGGAGATAGACGAGAGGGCGACCTTTCTTACCCGTCTCATTACTAAATCTGCAAGACTGTCAATACCGACCTCTATAAGACCTCGGAGATTCCAACTCTCACCACGCATATTAAAAGTCATCAGACAAAGATGCAAGCTGCGACGAATATACCAGAGGTGTAGAAAACAGCATATACGTACTCTTATTAACTTACTAAAAAGGACAACACTAATAAAGACCAAGTCTCGACAGGAATTTGACAATAGGGTAAAGCAACTTGCCAACAATAAACAACCACAAGACTTTTGAAAGACTGTAAAACGTATATCTGGCAAAAAGACAACCATCAAACCTAAACCTACATTAAACTACTACGGCTCGACAGTTACAACGGACGAGAACAAGGCTTAATGTTTTAGAGATTATTTCAGGACGGTTCACACACTTCCCCAAGACCCGAAATTCAACAACAACATTTACAGACTAGCCAACTTCATTCAAAAAGGATACCTGGACACCTACTCACCTACTCACCTAAACCTGACATAGACCCTACGGGGGACTCCGACACAGGCACCAACAAAACCATAACAGCACGTGACATTACCGACATCTTACGACGCGCCTCTAACACCTCACCAGGTGAAAAACAAATTCAGTATATGCATATTTAAGCTGCAACCCAAATTTTCCTCCAGGAGCTCGTCAGACTGTATATTGTCTCTTTTCAAATTGGCTACATTCCCAAAATATGGAAACAAGCCGTTGCTATCCTGCTTCCCAACCATGGTGAACCTCACAACGAACCAAAAAAATTACAAGCCTATTAGCCTCCTTATATAGTGCTAGGAAAATGCCAGGAAAAAATCATAGCAAATAGACTCTCTGCCTTCTTAGAGCAAAGTAAACCTCTCCCGCCTTCTCAAGCCGGCTTCAGAAGAAAGAAGAATACGACAGACCAACTTTTCCGACTGATATAATGCACTTTTTTCTCAAGAAGGAAACACCTACATACTATGACGACTTTTTTCGACGCAGAAAAAGTTTTTGACAGAATGTGGCACGAAGGACTTCTACTCAAAGTAAGGAAATTTAACATTCAAACAATTTTTACTAAATAGATCGCCATTTACAAGACAGAGTTGATACAGAGTCGGGGCTCACTTTCAAGACCACTACACATGACCACAGGAATGCCCCAGAGTAGTACAATCAGCCCCATTATTTTTTTATAATGCAAGTACCTGACATACCTCAACGACAGCCTGAACGACTTACTTACCCATCTCAATTTGCAGACTACATTGCAATTTGGGCCACTTCTCAGAGCGCCGACTTAGCTGAAGAAAGACTTCAACACTACATTGACCAACTAGAAACTTGGTGTAACGACTGACGCTTAGTACTTAACCCGGACAAATCACAGGTACTCTACATCAGGACCACTGGCTCACTTAGACGGGAACCCCACGTCACTTATAACAACAAAATTATACCGGTACAGGGCAGAGTCAAATACTTAGGAGTTACTATTGACAACAAACTGGACTTTACTAGACACCATAACGACACTGCCAAGAGAATGCGTAAGCAAGTCTCTTTATTATACAGACTCGCAGGTACCAAGGAGCACCCACGTACCTCCCCTGACAAAACTCTGAAAATTTTTAAAACTATGACCCGACCAATTGCTGAACACGCAGTACCGGCACTTACTCACGTAAAGGACACACAATTGGAACAATTGGAACAATTCGACCGCGCACAACGACGTGCATTTAGAATTGCCCAACACTTATAGACTATGGGCCGAAGGTCGAAAAAGCCTCCATTTTTTAGGTTTCTTAGTCCATATTTGCGTACAAGTTGAAACCATCACAGACTGTGAGGTCAATGCGTTTCTCACAAGGAAAAAAAATTTTTTTTCTATGAATCCAGTATCAAAATGTTGCAAAATGTAAAAGCAAGGAGAAGGAGAAGGAAATATATATTTTTTCATAAAACATGTAACATATTTATCCTATATATTTTAAAAGTAAGATGGCATCCCACCACCAGGAATCATGGGGAGGGCCAGCCCTCAATTTTAGTCCCCACACACACCACCCCCTTCCCCTCCATTCAATATTTAGTTAGCAAGTCACAGTTAATGTTAGCCCATTGCAATATATGTTTTCATATTACGTGTTACATATTTATGATATATACTTTAAAAGTACGATAGCAGCCCACCACCAGGAATCATGGGGAGGGCATGCCCTCAATTTAGTCTTGCCCCCCCCCCCACACACACACACCTGTTCTCACTGATGTTATTTTACTCCAGAGCTACAATAAAATAATGATTTGCTGTACACAAAATTTTTCTCAAAGTAAGTTTTATGACATACCACTACAGGATGATATTACCGCCAACAGCAGGGTCATCATCATCAGAATGATCAGAGTGTTTACAGACTAGGAACCAAGGTCAAAATGGCGGATTACCCATCCTTGAAGGCAAAGTTAAGTGAAAAATTTGCAGCGTCTCGACCAATCAGTCGTTTCCTTGAGTGGACATTTTCTAACATTGCGTCACTAATAGGGCTTGTCTGCCTGTGGGGTGCACAGAATTAGCGTGGGCGTACGCCGTATGGAGTCTCATAATCATAAAGAAATAAAGCCCCCCCCCCTTTTTTTTTCTAAATAGAGCACAAGTGTTTTAGTGGACCCACGAACAATATCAGCTTATGTGAAAATAAGCGTCTCTATGAAATCCGAAGTACGTACATATGCAAGTTTTTTTTTCTTCCTTTTTTCAGTCATATGGCCTACATACAAGTTATAGCAGAAGTTGCGTTTTTTATCATATAAGGTGTTAGCGTATTTTTTTTATATTTCGAGCAGTTGTCTTCTTAGTCAGTGTGAAGTTCTGTACCTTCGGCGTTTTAGATATTTAGCCTAAGACTTGTAGTTCAAGGAGAACCACGAAGGTAAGTACGTACTACGTGTTTCAGTGTATATTATCTATATATTAGACAACTAAGGCCTTCATTTGTAATAATCGGGCAGGGTTCCGTAGTTAATCCTGTTGCTAAGATAACGTTTTGCTACCTAAGCATTACATTGACGCTCGCTCTCCGACTCCCACTGTAGATTTAGCAGTACTTTTGCTCAGAAAGGATGAAGTCAACTGATGGTGTCTTTAAGGTTTATATGGTATTGAATCACCAACGTAAAAACTGAAACAATAAATACAACATCTTATGCGAATAAACCTTGCTATTAAAATAGATTACCTTAACTAAAGCAAGCATTTCATCATAAATAAGAAAGATCACATGTGTGCATATAACACCTAGACGTAGATTAAATGAACATATCTGAGATATCAAGTCTATATGTTAAATATATCTATCGATGACTTTGAAGTTGTCAATTAAATGCAATTGATATTAACTAAATTTAATCAAGAAAGAACTGCCTTGACTCAATCCAAGCGTACTGCTAATTAAAGCGTCTGTATCTATTTTGACCAAACTTTTAACGAAACTTAGTTTAACGAATCTAACTTCTGAAAAAGCAGTGTGTTAACATTCTAACATTGTAGAAACGCTCAAATAAATATAAGCCAAACTTAACACCTTTACAAACAATAATGTCATAAACTTGAAAATATACACCCTAGATTTTGTTACTTATGTTTTAACGGTGGATCAAACTAACGTTAAAAACAGAGATTAGATTAAGTTACTTAATCTAAGAACTTGTAGCGTAGAATTTACGCTAAGTCGATTTTACTTATATAAACCTGTAACAGTACATTTTTGTTAAGTCAGATTGGAACTAATTCTGATATAAGCTCAACGGATTTCATTCTTATTTTCGTAATTTGCTCTTCAATCATCTGTCTCATTTAATGAGACCGAGCGCGCTCCGAAAAACATCACGCGCCCCACCAAGTCATATTGCCAACATTGTTTCAGACGAGCTTATAGTAGATGCAGTGCCTAAAAACGTTACTAAAATGCGGTTGCCTTTAAATCCTATTTTGAGTCGCGCGTCCAGCGCAACCTTAATATATGCTACTTGTCCAAGTAATAAATCAAGAAGGACAGAGCGTGCTCTGGGTATTGCTAAACGGAAAGGAACTTCTTCTTCTCCTCAACCCGTGGCGTCGCCGAGAAGGGCAGGAGGCACGTGTCCCCTAAAAGTGGCTGTCCCCTTTTGTAACCTCAAAGAGATTTTGCGTAAGAAAACAGTTATGCACTAAGAAACCATTCCCACATATGAATAGGAAGACTTACCAGCCCACTGCCACTTCACTCAATCACTCAAATATAGGACTCAAATTGTACAAAATGCTTTTAAAACTGTAATTTTTCGGAGCGCTTCGCGCGATTTTTTGAGCTTTGTGAAATACTGCCTTATTGCGAGATGGAAACAACATCTATTGTTCCAACCTTCTTTTTCAAAAGCTATGAGACTACTGTTGCCCTGAGTCCTCTGGCTTCAATACAATCTCCACATCGATTAAATGTTATGTTCCAAAACTGTAAAAACACAGATGGGAACGGTTAATATGGTAACGCTAATAGCAAAATATTTCGAGCAACTGTGTCAACGTTGACAGAACTGAATGAAGACATTACCATTATTCCATGGGGTGTTTTATAAGTGTTTCAGCTAGCTCTAGCTAGGCCACATGCACAGAACATCGTTCGCAGACATTGGGAAGTTAATACCCCTGCAAGATTTCTAGAAGAAAGGGTCAGGGTACTAAATTCAGATTTTAACTCTAAAATTTGCTGTTAGATGAAAGTAAATGTCGACACGGGCGGCCGATCAACCCACTATTTCCATAGGTCATTGTAGGCTGTAGGCGAAGGAACATACACAGTCCTTTTTGAGGACTAAATTCATGCATGGTTGTTGTAATTGCGATTCACTAACGTTAGGCTAGGCTACAGGTCTGCTAACGAGTAGACTCTGGAACCAAGGCTACGGTGGGCAACGCTCAGATTAGACTCTTACCAACCTTGAAGTGGTGGAGAGTCCATCTATGCGATCATACGAATATCAAACTTCCAAGAAAGTTTTGACCATATATGTCCACAGGCCCACTTCTAACCCACACTTAGTTCCTAGTCTACATACTACACTCCGTTAGACTACACTATGTGTGCAAGGTGTATAGGGTCTGATTGAGGACTAGCCTACATATGCTACACTGTTAAAAAAGACTGTAAAATTACAGTAAAAAGCAAATACATGCGAAACTCAGCTGCAGCAGAGTTTCACATGTATGTCTTTGTTTTGTTACTGTAATTTTACAGGCGTTTTTAATAGTGTATATACGTATACCACTAGAACTGTAGTATTTAAGTGGGCGGTTTGTCGACTGGCGTAACGTAGCTACGTTAACGTGACATCGCAGCTCTGACCAATCTTTGTTATTAATAGAACCGTCCTTATGTAAAGAAAATTACCTAAAAATGGCTGTTCTTTGCTTAAAGTACGGCGTTTTTTGAAAGCCGTTCACAACTCATTTAGGAGATATCAAGGTTTTTTTTTTTTTTTTTTTTTTTTTTTTTTTTTTTTTTTTTTTTTTTTTTTACCGTACTTGAAAAAGCTTGACATAATCGAGTCACTGCAGAGTAAAAAATATTTTTCTGTCAATAATTTTCGATGAAAAAGATTTATTAATTTGATGACGTAATTTATTAGTCCCCAATATTCTGTGAAAGAACCTAGTATATTGAAAATATTATGACTTACTTTCCCAAAGAGAAATAAAGTGGTTCCTAAAAATTAATTCCCAACTGTCCATCAGTTCTGGAAAGCTAATAGCCCATTTCATACAACACGTAAGAGGAGAATAGACCGTACTCACTAACTGCTAGTAAGCAATTCGTGACATGCCAGGAACAGCAGGAAAATTCTCTCTGTGACGTGAATCATTGGGTATTGTTACCCCGTTAGTAATATTTTGCTTCTAAAGCCTTGGAACTACACTGATGATATCGTAATATATCGTGAATGGGCAGAACAATAAACCAAAACGCATACAGGTATTATACGAAAGATTTTGATTGTTGTCGTCAAAAAATCTTTTACATATGTAACACCTTTCTCAAACAGATGTTTATAGAATACTTATTTATTAATGACCTTTATATGAAAATTATTCCATAAAATCCGATCATTATAATGATCTATCGGTTCCTTCAAATTAAATTGTGCCCATGTGCGGCAGACACGTCACTAATAAAGGCATTTGTGGTTTTTATATCTTTTACTTCAAAGTTGCAATGAAATAAAAAAGATTTTCCGTTGCTTTTTATATGCAAGTCGAAAAAATCCTTCCAAGAATCTTCTGTATCGTTCAAGTACTTGTTTACCCAAGTGCGTTTTAAACTATGAATAAAGGACAAAACATGAGTAGCTCTGAGTCCGCCCTCTGAAATGGCAGCAATTAAAGTACTACGTTTGACTTTGACCTGTTTACATGAACACATAAAATTAAGAATATGGGTGATTCCGTCAATAGGGGAGTCAACTTGTGACATTTGGGTAAAATTTCCAGTTCCATAATTACAAGGCTAACTAGAAATTTTACCTTTTCATATCATTGTTGGGTACAGGAAAAGTGCAAATCATGTCAAACGTTTGAAAACATTTATTCCTAAAAATAGTTACGGTTCAAAATACGCTCATTTTCCCCCGTGTAAATGGGACACCAAAAACAGATTTTCTCTATAATACCGAAAACATTATTTAAGTCTTCTTAAAATGGATGTGCAACGTAGTAGATGGTATGCTTTTTGATCTTCTATGGAATGGAAATGCATAAAATGAGGAGACTGGGTTGAGCTTGTGGAAAATGAGCCCGTTTACTAAGTGAAACTTTCTTCTCAAAACTTAAGTATACACAGCTTTGTTAATTGCGCAAACTTTGCATTTTTAAATAGTGACTATATAGTAGTTAGAAATACATCAAGATAATTTTTAATATTTCAAATATAATTGCAGTAAAATGACAAATTTAAATTTGCAGTGGGACGTCAAAAATTTACACGTAGTTTTACACGGGGAATCTGTACTCTGTTCACAGTGATGTTCCATTTTGCACAAACAGAATAAGTAGAGATGCATATATTCCAAAGTACTACTCAAATGCTTCCTAAAGATACATC
>WURT03106649.1:0-12210 GCA_009936505.3 Holothuria glaberrima
GGCAACCCATCCACGCCCCCAGTGACGTAAGTAAAAGTTTTCATCAGCGAAGTGCTTGCCATAAATACTTCTTCCTGCAGGATGTGGCAAAAACACATAGTCATAACAATGAATTTATACTTTTATGAGACCCCACATTAATTTCATGTTTAAGAAGAGACCAAAAGTTTGGAATTGTTAAATGGCCAAGGTTGGGAAATGTCACTATGATTCATTGTTCTGTCTTCATCACAGCTTAATCCATTACTGATATGGAGATTACTGAAATTTTTTTTAAAACTATTTTTCTATTTTTGCTTGTTTGTTTTTGCCATTTGTAATCGTACAATAATGTGTTAAGTTTCTCTTGTACTACTTACGTTACCTGCATTGGTTTTCTAAAAATTGAATAAACGTAAATGAGCTTGGAAAATAAAGCAAGTTTCGCAAAGCATCTTTTGAGAAGTGAGCCGAAATATTGATTTTGTAATAATACGCTGCCGTCTTCAAGGAGCTTCATAATGGAACAAGATCAATCAAAGACAGAAAATATGTACGTAGTCCTAGTTAATAATTGTAATTGCTTCTTTATTTCAGCACATATGTAAACCAAACGGGCAAATGGAATTGAATGATTTAATAAAACCATGGTCTATTAAATGTTTCTTCAGTCTGAGTTGATGTCTCATTCAACCTTTCTTTAAATGTCTTTTTTTAACCCTCATAACCGACTATACGGTCCCTCCTTCAAGCATTCCGACTTCTGAAAAGAGTACGCAAACTAATCTCTCCTCCGTTAGTCCGCGCAGGCAACCCTTCTACCAGCGTTCTTGCTGGACGTTTTGTCCCACTGACAGAGGGAGAATGTAAACTTGCACTGTGACAGTCCAGTCCCTGTGAGAATAGGCAGAACAAAGTCACCCTAGTGCTTTTCAAAATGGTAGCCTTTGTCGCGATTGTTAAAACTTTGCTGATTTTCTAACCCATGTAATTGGTTACAAACTGCACCACATTTAAATCAAATGGCACCACCGTGCTGCTCATCGCGTCACTTCATTTTGTGCGCAAAGTGACAAATAACCGTGCAGGCTAATCGCATGTCTTCGGGACCAATTTCAATTGGAAGTGGCGCTTAATCTTTTGTTCAAAACGTCACGCAAAAACGACACACGTTTGCTCAAAAAATTGCAAATAATTTGCAGGAGTGGGGGATGGAGTCCACTCCATTCCCTACCTGTTCGTAGGCATGTGAGGTGGATGACAGAAGATCATGATGTAGGTCAGCTCTTGGCACCTAATCATTTGACAACAAATAATAACCCCTTATTGATTTTGTCGGTATTGGCAAAAAGATTTACAGTTTAATTTATCATCAATTCCTCGATATGATTTGTACGTTACTTGTCGTAATCGAAGTGAGAGAGTAGAATAAATGTAGATCTCGTGGTTAGTAACTACTGACTAGCTTATCGTCAAGAGAGTCATGGAAAGTATGACACGGTTATAATAAGCCTGCAGTACGATGGTAATTGGGGCATAAATGAGTCTTAGAAATGTCTCCAGTTGTATTCATTCCAGAGCAACCTATACAAAGTTTTACTAATCTCCTCAACCGAACTGATTCCAAATTTTAGCAAAATCGTTTAATTGGACAGGTATCCGATGAGAAGTTGTAACACATTTTACATGTACTTAGGGGTTTCTCCTCTCCGTGCGTAATAAGCGTCGTAAAGGAACTGACCTGAACTTTGCAGTCGTTAAGAGTAGAAATACTTTTGTCCTAGAAATATGAATTTTAGCGGTAACTGAGTAATCTTCTGTCTTTGTCCCAACTTTGGCTAAGACCTTATATGTTGGGTTTACAGCGAGAATTGGTAGGAGGAAGATTTGCTGAATCGAAGCTTCCCAATTATGACCCCTCAGCCCTTCTTAAAAGTGTACCTAAAGCTTAGAATTATTAGAATACATATTTTAGAAGTTGGAAAATGATTCTCATTCATGTAATTACCATATTCACAGCTTACTCCGTTGCTGAGATAAAAAATGTTGAAATATATTCACTTAATTTGAAATAATTTGTTGCCCAATAATTTATGATGTCCTTCTTGTACAACTCACATTACTTGCTTTACTTTCCATGTGAAACTAAAATGTTTTTATGACCTTGAAAAATTGACTGTTTACTTTCCACAACATGTTGTTCGGATTCATTTTAAAAGCACTTGGGTCAACTTCACCCAAAATTGGGTCAGGAGGGAACCGACCAAACTTATTGGGTCAAATAATGACCCAAATAAGGCTTCATATGACCCAAATGGGGTTGAAATTCTACCCGAAATGTTGGTTTAGTTCCCTGGTGACCCAAGTGTTTTTAGAGTGTAAGGTTTGTTTTGTCAAATCACCCTAAAACGGTAAGACAGTTATCATAGTTTGGCAAAAGGTGAAGTGGCTTTCGAATAAACAAAGAAAAACAAAGACGGTAACTTGAGTAGTGCAAGAATGACATCACAAATTATTGCGCAATCTATCATTTTTTCAGCTTGAGTAAATAAGCTTTAACATTTATATCTCAGCTCAAGAGTATCCTGAGCAGATGGGATTTGGACCATTGGACCATATGGACTCATCTTCAAGCTTTGTAACACATAATTTTGAAATTTTAGACTTTGGTACGATTTAAAGGGAGAATAGTCTCATGCCAGACACTTCCAGTTCTCCCAACTAAGTTCTAGCTCCACCCATAACTGTCTTAAGATTCTGCTTTGTGCAGACGCAAACATATCCTGGTGAATATACAAGGTCCTAATGTGTAATCAAAACTCTCCGTGCATACTGTGTAATATGAGCTGCTCTGCATCTTTTGAATATTTTAACTCTGATTCAATCAAAGTGTAGTCACCAACTGAGACTTTTGCTTACCCCCAAGTAAAAGTCATACTTAGGGTGATGCAAATCCCTCTTTAAGGCTTCTCTGAACAAGGTATATACCATACAGCCTGCTACGTACGCAACTCCCCTCTCCTCACTGGTACAACTAATTTGAACTTGAAGGTGTGATATTTCTTTCTCATCGAAATTTGGAATCTAAGAGTGATCGATATAAACCCCATCCCTTCTATTCATATAACTTGAACTAAAAAGATATGTCTACATAACCACAAACGTTACTGTATTTGCTCATGTTATTTTCGATATCTCGAATTTTATCTCATGAACACAATATTGTTTTTTTATTACATTTGACAGAGACCGGTCTGACTTATTCCGCAAACTAGGTATTTTCCAGTTTTGCTCCTTTCCTCTGCTCCATCACCTTCCTGAAAATCTAATAAATAAATTCAATACCCTACCTGTTTTTTTCCCTCATAAACAAACACTTCGGTTGAATCAAAGGTGTTATCAGAAACTTCGTTTATCGAAGAACAGATCGAAGAGCAAACTTTTGAAGAAGGTTATCAGTGAAATAAACTTACAGGCTACACAAAAGTACATCATTAGTTATCAAAGTGATGATTTTACGTGTGTAATTTACCACCTTCTGTTCTTATTGTTTACTTTATCTAGTCGAACTCATCACCTTAGTACCATGAACTCAAAAGAAGACAATACTCTCGAGCAAAATTTCTCAACAGCTGTCGGAAGTGTAGCCCCGTCACGGCTGAGTACCAACTCTTCTGCCTGTTCAAAAGTTATAGCGACCATGCTTAATTTGCATGAATCAAATTGTTTGTCAGTGACAGTTTAGCTTGTTGTTTTCTTTCATTGCCACTCTTCGCAGCTGACTGTCGTGTTTCTTTGATTTATGTTTGTGGCGTGGCGAGACGTCAGTAAAGAACAAATAACGCCTTCAACCATGGTATTTTATTCAGTTATAGGTTAATAATAGGCGAATTTATAATGAATATGGATTATACGTTCACATTACAGTCCGTGACTCGCAGTTGCTTTTTTTTGCGTTTATTTTAATGAGAAAGTTAACTAAGATGGGAAATGGTAGATTGCCTATGAAAGTGAACCCCACCTTACTTTGAAATTTGGCTGGGCCTCATGGGCCGCGATCCGTCTTTGAAAATGGAGGATATATAGTCACTGGCACTATCTAAGCGGAGCGTCACCATCGGTTGGCTCGGAACGTACAAAGAAAATTTTGGTAAAAAATACCCCCCCCCCCCATCACCGGAAATAGCCCTTTCTAGGCTTTGCAACGTGATACTAGGACCGTGCTGTCAGAAGTATTTCCTAAAAAAGTAAAAAGGCCAATTTTAAAAAGTCTAGAAAATGGTAAAGTACTTGTTCTGATTCCCGAATCTGCCGGGTTGATTTCATGGGGGAGGGGGCTATATAATGTACAGTACCCCCCCACCCAATTCTATGTGGGATGTATCCCCCATCTCCCACAATCGCCGTACATGCCTAGCCTGGTCAGTTAAACCTGGGCCTGTCCACAACTAAATTTTGCCCTTCAGGTGCTATTGCCTTTTTGCACTCGTCAAAATAGCATCGGTATTGAATTTAAAACAGAGCAGGTGGCTAACCAAACTTGGAAGAATGGTACAAGAGCCACAGTCATTTCTCTAAACTGTATCCAAATTTTACTCTTTTTTTAAGTAGATGTGGTGTAGACGGATGCAAGTTAAAGGATAATCAAGCATGTAAAAGTAGACGAAAGGACAGTAATGGCATTACACCAAGGCTTTCTAGAAATGACTTTTTATAATCCCCGCATCTTTAGGATCTACCACTGATGTTAACGCCAAATTTAAGCGATCGTCCGGAACCTTTCCCTGGTGTACGCCTATATATGGTTGTGGTACACGCACTGATTTTAAGTGTAACACGTAATATTCTATTCGTTCAAATGGCGGACAGGAAGAAGACTAACTTACTTCTAGCCCCCTCCCCGCCCCAAGATAAAACAGTCTTACGCCCGGCTCCTCCTTGTGCAGACACAAACCTACTCTTTTGTTTAAGGTCATATCTTGGTGAGCACGCAATGCCCTAATGTGTAATCAGAACACTCTCTGTGCATGCTGTGTATTATAAGAGATACCCCGTATCTTTTGAATTTGATGACAATCAAAGCGCAGTAACCAATTAAGAATTTTGGCTTCCGCTAACAGAAAATTTACTTGGAGTGATTAGTGTGTGTCTTAAAGAGTCGCTGCCCAATATATGTGACACAGCATGTATGACATCCCGTTTACGAAGAGATGAATCCGCTAACAGTCATACCCTAGGGGTGGGTCTGACAGGAACCGGACAACTCGGAAAGGGTCGAACAGGAACCATTCTCAGTTGACAATATTAACAAAGTCAAGGACATGCGGTCCATTTTCCCGAAAAGTGATTTTAATCATGTCCTGTTATTTTAGGATTACACGACGACAGAACAAACTTAGTCTTAAAACTTTCTGGTATCTGGTCCCATGTATGTAATGCATACAAAAATATGTTCATTGTCTTGGATAAAAACAAAAACTGTGAAAAGAGTTTTGCAGATATTAGCAAGTCTCGCAAGACAGCAAACAAGCACGTGCCCAAATTTGCCTACTTAGCAGACTGGTGTATATATCCTTGTTCAGTCGGTGGTTTGTGAAGCCTTAAAGGGTACTGAACAAACCGAGTCCGCTCCGAGGGGTAGTGCAAAATAAGTTACTTTCAATTTATAAGTATACAGAAACTAGCTATAGCTAAACGTATGTTATACACTACATGACGGGACGGATATCTTTTCCATGAAGTACGAGTTTGACGTCAATAAGGCTGTTCATATTTAAGGGCAGAGGCCGAAATGACTGCAGAAGAATCCTAAAATAGAAGCCTATAAAAAAATGTCGGAAAAAGAGAACTCATGTATTGATATTTTAACATTTTAATGGAATGCAGTCACCTCGAATTAAATTAGGATACCAGGAGTATGCCGTGCTATCCTTATTCATGAACAGCTCTTTCAAATCATGTAGCCTACAACATTTACCTGTTAAATGCCCACAGACTGACAGATAACCCCTAGACTTACATCGACGGAGGATGCTATGTTTGTGTTCTGAGCCCTCCTAAAGGCACTTAAAGGAAATGAGTGGAGATTTAGACCATTTGCTATAGTTGACTTGTCCAAATAATGTTGAGGGCGACTGTTTATTCCCTTTAAACATTAAACATTCTCTCTTTTAAACCAAAGTCAAAAAGCGCACCACAGAAAGATACTTGAGATTAAGTATAAATGTAACCGCGATGTAATCATGTCGATCATCATGAGCAGTAACGTTGCTATGTGATAAATTAAAGGAAAACTAAAAGTCACGTGATCTTACCTCCGGTTCCGTCACCGTCTGTAACGTCTCCCATTTGTATCACGAAATCGGGAACAATCCGGTGGACGATTGTATCGTTATAGGTGAGTGATGTCTAAAGACAAAATATTTCTTGAATGCGTATTATACAGTTATGTGAATACAGTCTCATTGAAATATTACGTACATCACAACTTACCACGTACATCACAACTTACCCCCCCCCCCCTCCACCCCAGGTTGACTGTTTATTTGTGCTTCAATGAGTTTTTTGTTTGGAGAACTAGTCCTTTTTTTAGCTTAAGGGCAATACGATAGATAACCACAATTACTTTATTTTCACATGTGATGAATAAATGACAGAAATTCCGTACATTACTAAAGGCAGGAATCGATCTTTTGAATTAGCTTATTTTTTTATTTTTCCACCGAAAAAAATGAAGCAAAAAATGAAGAATACACCAATGACGTATAAAATAGTTTAAGCATGATTTTTTCCTAGTAAAGGGTCTCACCTTTTCCCTCTTGTTTTCCTTCTAGTCAATCTTTACAGGTCCTACATTTCTTTAATTGAATTTACCCAATGAGCTGTGGCCCCAACAATAACATGTGTTTAGTTTCCGTCTTTACTGAGATTCATGTTCACTAACTACCCGTCAACCACCCAGTCAATCGATGTCAAGGTACATCCAGTACAAAAGTTACAAAATATTCTCAATATACTCTCATAACAATGTTACTAAAGGTGTTAGCCGTTTACGTAGGAGAGGGAGCAAGGTGCTAATAGTCCAGGTCCCATCACTGGATACTGGCCCATTTTCTTCATGGTGCACACAGGGTTTGCCTTAGTTTCCCTTTTACATACCAAAGTTCTCCCCTTCAAAACTGTGTTGTACGACTTAAAATCCTTTGGGTCCTGAGGGGTATTTCAGGAAATTTTAAAGCTTTATCATGCATGCTGCATGCTCGCCATCTAAAGGCATTAGAAAAATATACGTATGCCATAGAAACGGAGATTTTATACATTTTGACTTCTAAACCAGACAATGCTGGGGTTGAAGCTAGGAGTGGGAATGTTTCCCTTCACCATGTTGTATTGTACTTCTGTTACTTCCATAATACAGAGTAAAAGATCTTTGCCATTTTTAAATAGGTTAGAAGTCGTAGACAGATAGTTAAAGCAAGTGCACTGGATTGGAGGAACACATGGGATCTCCAGTTTCAGTTTTATCTAAAATTTATAGTTTGTCGACGGTTTACCAATAAACTGCTGTAAAATATTGAACGTTGAAAACCAAAGCTTCAATGCATCAACGTGATGCCACTGTCATATATAAGGGATGCCTACATGAATCATTTTTAATATTGTTTAAATACGAAGCAAGATGCATTAGACCAACGTCGTTGAAGCACTAAGGCTATTGGGGTGATTTACAGATGATGAAAGACGTCTTATCATAGCTACATCAGAATTGAATAACGCTTGCGTGGCGGATGACATTAATTAACTGAGATTTGGAAGACAAAACTGAAACACTCCTTCCCATTCAGCTGAATTTATTTTACAGTTTGGTCGGTAACTTTCCACAGCTTTACTGTGGGTAGGCATATCCGAAATGGGATACTAGTAGATAAGGCAAATTATAATTCACTGATGTTTTTCATTTTACGTGGCCATTAAACATGGTTTGGCAACTTTGGCAAGGCGAGGACCGGGGTTTGGCGTTAGGTCCAAGGGAAATTCAAAGCCCTCGTTAATTCCAGGGCAAAGTCCTTGCAAGGTTAGGGTGAAGCCCCACGAGAAGAGGGCAATTTAAGTACTTTGATGTTTTAAATAAATTTGCACTAACTAACTCAGTGCCTAAAATCTGGTTTTGAATGGAGAAGATGTCAAATTCAGTACTTCATAAACGTAATTGTCAGTTCATGTAAAGGCTACAAGAGGGGTGGTAGGGGGCGGGGGATGCATTCATCATTTCAGACGTATTTTAGTAACGGGCTTAATTTATTAACTTGAAACGAATTAACAATTGCGTATGTGTTAACCTTGATTTTTATACAGAATATGAAATGATAGGTAATTGGTAATAAGATACCGGAATCTGATTTTGATTTACTTAATTTTCAAGAAATTATGTTCTAACAGGAAGAAAATTACTCATGCTTTGTTACTCTTCAATAATTTCTTCACAGAGACTTCCACATTTTCAAAGAATGCAACATTAGTAACTGTTTAAGGTATACTGCGTAGTCTACCATTTTGAGAGGAAAGGCTATTTCAATTATTTATCGGTAATATTAAAAGGCTAAACAATCAGGTAATAATAGTAAATATACGTTATGTGCGTACTGTGTTGTACGCAAAGTAAACAAAATAAGGCAATTCACTACAAGGAAAGATTAGTATTGCCAAACAAAAAACAGTGAAGGAGAGTATGAGCTCTTGGAATTTTTGTGTCAAAAAATAGCGTTGGATGAATAGGTTATTATTATAAAGCCGACAGTTTTAGACATTTTTAATAAAGCTACTACCCACATCCCTAATTGAATTGTTGTTTTAATGTGGTCAGGAAGCCCTAAACATACACTGTTAGGGGCGTATCCAGAAATTTTCAATAGAGGGGACGCATCGTCTGATTGATCGGTCTCCTGGGAGAAGGTTCTAAGGGGAGAGGGTGTCCCCTGCCCCTTTGGAAAATTTTTGCTTTTGGAAGAGGGCTGAGATATAAAATGGTGCTATATTTGACACATTTTGAAGCGTTTTCTTTTTTTTGCCACAATTTTTTTTCACTCATGACGGCCAATAGGGCCTGCTGCGCCCACCTAGATCCGCCACTGCACTGTCACTAGATCTAGCAATGATATTGCTAAAGGTCAAATTACGGAAACATTTAAGTGCCACTCAGTTTTTAGGAAGAGTAGAAGATCTTTGTTTCCATTATATGGTTTATTGCTATGTTAATAGGATGTCTTTTGACGGTGGTGTATAAGTGACTGGAAATGACGTACCTAAACACACTCAAGCGATCCTTATAAAAGAAAAGGTGTGACAGAAGGAAATGAGGAGGTCGTAGGTGAATTAAGTCTCGCCCGGCTTTATCACTGCTACGGGAGTCGATTTGTCTGGTGACGTAAGGATTACCATGTCAGTTCCTTGCTCCCATTCACACATTTAATATTCAGGCCCGTAGTCAAGGGGAAGAAGCCCCCTGCAATTTTTTTTAGAAAGTTTCAAGTTGTCGTTGACCTAATACATTTTTACACATTTGGCAGCCCTGAAAAATTTTTCGCCCCCTGGAAGCCATTTCGCCACCCCACCCTCTTCAGTACCTTATCTGGCTACGGGCCTGTCAATATTAAAACGCAGAACATATTGTTATGGTCACAACGCCAGTTCTTGTCCTACTTTATATTTAAAAACACGAGAAAACTGAATCATGTGTCGGCACTAGCCTATGGAATCAGTAAAGCGGGGTAGGGGCAACTGAGAGACTGGGAGCCTTCACTATATAGAATGGGTAACATGTGTGATGCTATTCATTCAGAATGTTTCTCATATCTAACCTTCAAATGCAAAATGCTACTTCCTGCCCTTTGTAGCCGGCTCCGTCACTGAGTATGCCACTGTGGCACTGTATAGGTTCAAACAGGAAGTTGCCACTCGAACTTCCTGGTTCAAATATAAACCTTTTCAAAACAATTTTGTTGATGCTAATTATTATGCCAAACATTTAAAACATTAACTTACATCTCGTTTCCATCCTCCCCTTGCTAAGGCTGCAAAATTTTGGACCGTGACCGGACAGGTTTCACCAAACAGTGCAATAACAATCCTTCCGATTGGTTCGTCATCAATTTCCATATCAAAGAACACTTTCTTTGTTACCAGAAGATCATCTGACGAATCGCGGTCCGGATCTTCCCATGGCTTCGGTTTCTTCACACCGCGATTACCGGAGGCACTTGAAAGCACCATGCCGACAAATGTCGTGCAAAGGAGTATGAAACAAGTTGTGTGTTGCATCTGAAGAAAACGAAGAATTTTTAATTTGTTAAGTGTATAAAATGTTCACGTAGTTTCCGTTGACCAAGATTGAACCACTACTTTAAATCAAGCCTAGTCTTGAATGATGAAATTACTCCACCGACCCGAGCAGAACTCTCCGGAGAACTGTATTGGCTCTCCAGTCTTAGCAGGTTGAGGCTTAGATGAAATACCAATTTATTGACCAGTAAGCCTTTTAACAGCTACGTGGACATTCTTCACGATATAAGAAGGTAAAGGCCCTAGTATTTTCTTCAGATCCAGGCCCGTAGTAGCGATACCAGGTCTGCCTCCATAGAAAGGTTTGGAGAAGTATTATTTTTGCCTTACGACATCATATCATCTCTCGACCCTAAAAAATATCCCCCCCCCCTGAAAGTTACCTCTCACATTCAGTACCTTTTCTGGCTAAGGGCCTGGTTAGGGCTTGGTGAACATGGTTCTCGTTTATTTCAAAATTGCTGAGTTAGAAATAGTTTCTGGTTGTACAACTTTTTCCCGTACAGTTCGAAGGAAAAATGGAGAAGAACAAATGTCCGTCATTCCCTTTAGTCAAGGGAAACTGGGTACAGACTAGGTACACACTCTCGTCCGCCGGATATAGAAATTCAATGACAGCCCCCGGCTTGAGGTTGTTTCAAATGAGCGCGCATTGTTAATGTCTATAGATTTTGTTAGATGGGGTTTTACGCCTCAACTTATAACCTCTTGGTTTAATCTAGCGGCGCCCACTGCCTTTTTTCCAGTTGTGGGGCTTTTAGATTGTTTTCCCTTACTCCATGCTTATGCGGAGCATCACGCACAACGGCAGAAGGTTCCATTTTTAAGTCTTTGGTATGACTCGAACTGGGAATCGAACCCGGGCCTCCCGCGTGAGATGTGGATGCTCTACCACTAGACCAAACACGCGGTCTGTTAATGTCTATAGACGAGACACGAAAAAACAACCTCGATGGTGTTTATCTACGATATACTTTAATCGGAGATATAGAAATAAAGAAATAAACTGGACTTAACCGTCACTAGCCTATTGCCTGATTGATAGCCTTTTCCACTAGTAATTTGGAATTACACTGAAGCACAATTAAGGAGATTTGATAAATGAAAACAACACTTACCGTGACAATTTCACGAATTCTGTTGATGGAATAAGCTAATAAATGTTCATTTAAGTGACAACAGCAGACGAAAGTGCGAGTCTTTATATACATTCCCTTTATGGACCATCTGTTGCGTAGGTGATTGCGTCATGATGATATGATATAGCGGTGCCAAGCTGTTGCACTGTTTGCGCACGGTGATAATGCGTGGTCATAGTAAAAATATTTACCACGTATGCATAACGTGGGGACAGATGAAGCTTTATTGATATAGTTGCCATTCTGGTATTCCCTGAATCGTCTTTTCTGTAAGAACACCAACGTAATCAGACATGTATAGGCGTATGAGGAGGGGTCGGAAAGGGCGGGGTGAACAAAATAAAAAGAATGTCGCTTTCAGGACAAACCTATTGTAGTCTGAGGGCGAATTTCATGTCATGATTGTTTTCCAAGTTGGTGAAACACCTTCCGCCTTTAGTAAAATGTATTTCGATGTTCTGTGATCAGAAGTCACATCACGGCAAGAAGTATGAAGGAAATATTGGAGGACCCCAAAAAGGGGTGATGAGATAAGGGTGGAGGTTGGTTCGACCATGAGTTAGCGGCATAGAAGATGTGTGTCTCTCATATTTTTTCTATACTTTAACATGTTTTTAGCCTACTAGACCTAAATCAATAGCATGACACCTTGTCAAATATTTACCAGAAAAAAGAACAATAAATAAATAAATAAATAAATAAATAAATAAATAAATAAATAAATAAATAAATAAATAAATAAATGAATGAATGA
>WURT03106660.1:0-12210 GCA_009936505.3 Holothuria glaberrima
TGTATGTATGTATGTATGTATGTATGTATGTATGTATGTATGTATGTATGTATGTATGTATGTATGTATATATATAATTATGAATACAGTGCGCACCAAAGGCATAGCAGAGTGCTCTATATGACGATAGTTGTAGAGCAATATAGAAATGACTACAAGTGAGCCCGGTTAACAGGTATCCACAGGGGCATAACCAGACCTGACTGTCCGGGGGGGGGGGCAACAGTCTAGAGGTTTCCCGATTCTGTACTAGTTGATTGAATTGAAGTACATTGTGTCAGTTTGTGGGTGTCTCAGGGCCTCAAGGGAAGTGTGTTGTGGACCGCTCCCCTCCCCTACCACCACCTGAATATAATTTTGATTACTTTTCACATCCTAAATGCATGCAAAATTTATGCAATATGGCCAACACTTACATGACTTGGTATCTTCAGGCAAAATGAAAAATTTATGTAAACGCAGCCTAACGACTAAACGAACCCGAAAATCATCATTCTTCAATGTGCGATATATCTCATCCAAATCATACTTATACACTCACTTCAGTCGCTTGGTTGGCCGGAACGTAAACTTGACTGAAAATACTCTGTAACTAACAAAGATTATGCGAGGAACTACGGATAAAAAAAGGAAGGGAACCGTGGGTCAGGCTGTCGGTGCCTTTCTCAGTGTTTTCGAGCAGACGGAACTCTGTGTTGCCAACTTGTCACTTTGGCAGGAATTACCACTCTAACAGGTATTGCCAATTTACATGCTGGAGTAGTACACTAATTACAAAAATTTCTGAAAAATATCTGTTGAAATTAAATCCAAACATATTCACCAAAACAGTGTTCCATGAATGCACATTAGTCTTGCTTTTGATTTTATAGTTGGCCCACTTTCTTTCTATTCTCATTTTTCCCTTCTTTCTTTTCCCCTTCTTTTTCCATTCTCTTTTTTTCTTCTGCCTTTCTTTCCTTCCCCTCCTTTTTCTCTTCTTCCTTCCCTTTCTCTTCTTTCCTCACTTTCCCTCTTTTTCCTTTCTTTCCTTCCCTTTTCTTCCCTTCCCGTTTTCCCCCCTTCCCGTTTTTTGTGTCGGGGGGGGGCAGCTTTCCCCCTGTCACCCCACTGGTTACGCCACTGGGTATCCATATTTATTCCCGCTACTTTAAGTTTCACGGGCGAGACCCTATCATCAGGCGGTTAACATTACGAATGATGCAGCGAATAATTTGAATAAGCCAGATCAACAATCAGCCAGTTACAGGAATACAGCAGACATATAATACAATTGCACTGAAGTATGTTATTGACCAAACAAAATCTACAACCAACAACGCATAAGAACTGCAACTGCAGAGCGCAAAACCAATGTCCATTGGAGGGCAACTGCCTCGCTGACAACATAGTGTACCAAACCAACGGAACACGACATGACGACAAGGAAGAATCGTACATTGGATTAACAGAAAACACATTCAAAACCAGATACACTGCCCACAAATCCAGTTTCAATCACAAAGACAAAAGAAACGCAACTACGCTCAGCGAATACATCTGGAAGTTGAAAGATGCCAATATCGAACACTCTGTGAAATAGAAGCTTATAAGTAAGGCCAGTGCCTACACTACATCGTCAAAAACTTGCAACCTCTACCTAGAAGAAAAGTTCTTCATTATACACAAACCTTCCTTATCCACTCTAAACAAACGTAACGAACTCATAAGCTCTTGCAGACATAGAAATAAACATCTGCTGTGTAATTATTCCAATAGGTAGCGTATCTTTGTTTGCTCCAAATGCTTGTGTCCGTTTTTTAAAAAAACGGGCACAACAATTCAGGGTACCGGTACGGTCCCAAAACGGGCACGAACCATATTGTTGACACCATTCTACATCAGGCTTCTGAAGAGTGAGGACTTGTCACGGTTTTGATACAGAAACTCACACACAATATTGAGAGCACCATTTTTTCAATATCTAGGTCCCTCAGATGGACGAAACTCTCCCACAGTGAGTGAATCTAGTGCAACCCCCAAACAAAAATCCTGGATCCGCCCCAGCATTTGGGCAAAATCGTCCTTTGAAAGTGGGCTGTGATGAAAAGCGGTGTAATCATTATTTTGTCAAGCATGCTTGCGTAAGAATATTGTCGTTACCTTGAGATGAAGAAATATGTAAAAAAAAAACACCAATAATGACTCTCTGTCACCCATCAAATAAAATTCTTTCACGGGTTTACTGCAAATTTAGTTTGATCGTGACTTAATTAAGCGTTAAATGCATTCACGAGGGGTCTAAAATGTAACTGAATTAACCTCCTTCATATGCCAAATTTAATAACATGGAAAGTTTGATAGTGGATACATGCAGGGGCGCAAATCGCCGGGAAGGGTAGAGTGGGGGACCCAACCAAAAATTGAGGGAACTTAATAAAATTTATTATCAAAGAATAGAAATAAGTGGAAAGTTTAAAGTAATATACTGCTGCTATAGTTTAAAATTAAGTAAAGCGTTTTAATTTCTTTAAAATGCCACTGGCCCCCTTCGAAGTTTGTTTTGTTACTTCGTAAACTTTAAGTAGCCCAACACTTAATTCTCCATAACACCCGAAAACGTAAGCCTATATTTCGACGGTACCATCTTGTGCGTTGTGTTCATTCCCTTTTAAAAGAGAGATAATCACCAAGATTTGAGAGTAGTGTTTTCCGTTCTGGAAACCTGTATTACCCTAATATAAAGATAATGCGACACATAGGCACCATAATTTAGGAACTTCCTTTCCGTTTACCATGTCTAACGTGTAATTAATCTAAGATAACAGGTCATATACGACACCTATGTCTAACAGTTTGAAGTATTTAGGGGATTACATTCCCTAATTACCCTGTGATTGTTCATTTAGACACTATGAAAAAAGGCTTTACACTCTAGCTGCAGTCGTTACCAATCTGTGAGGCCAATGGTTGTAATGTATTGCTCCTCCGTGGGACCAGTGGTTGTAATGAGTTGCCATTACAAATAAAAAGAATCAAGTTTACTAAAGAGGATTATCAAAGGCAGTGGATTACAAGGTAAGCACGGAGTTGCCTCTAAGCATCGCTTGCGATTTAGGCTTAGGATGAGTAGCCTACTTGTCAAATATATTTAGATTGAAGTCATTTTTTATTCAATTTTCAAAATGCCGTAGTAAAAAAATGCTTATTTTTATTTGGCCCAAACAGTTTCTCAAACGATTTCTAATGTGTGAGGTCGAATTAAAAGGCAACAACATATGACGCTATGGAGCTGAAGCGGAATTTGGCACTCGGGAGGTCGGGATTCCATTCGTACTTGAAACCGAATGAAGGAGGCTTTTCTTCATAAAACTATGGGTTTCCAATGATAGAAAACTAATGTAAATTTAAACTGAATCATAAATCGGAAGCCACTTAGGCACGAGGCTGTATTTGATAACCCCTTACAGGTAGCGACCGGGGCCCATACAGCACCGGGGCACTCTCCCCCTGACGTACTGCAATATACAGCTGGTGTCCTTTTCAGGTTTTAACCATGCTGAAAGTTTTTTTCTATTACTGACATTGTTGTCAGCTAACATGATATATTTTGAGGCAAGGGCGGCGATTTGTCCTCAATATTGGGTGGGGGGGGGGCATGACCCAATTTTCAAATAATTTACTGTGTGAAAAAACAAAGTCAATAGGCGATTTTTCAAACATGGGTCCCTGTCCCCTGGGATCACCGCCCACGTAATTTGAGGTGTAGTTCAAGAAAGGCAACTTGAAAAAAACTGTGTTCGTTACTGGCTCTTTATGCTATGGGGAAGGGTAATTTCCTGTGAACTAGTCTGTACTTTCAGACAAAACGATTCTAGACGTTTCGAACCAACCTTTGGTTGCTCTTCCTTTAGAGCAATGCTTCTCAACCTGTTCAATGTAAGCCTCATTGGGAAATTTAAAGACATTTGATGAATTAAGAAGAAACCGGTAATTGGGTTTGATTGAAATAGTTAGAGATCACTGGAATCCAGTCTGATGAACAGACTCTTTTTTTCTATCTTGCTCATTTTGACAGATACTTGATCATACAATTATAAGATTCCCAAATTATAGACATGGTCACCTCAGGCTGACATTACATAATAATTCACCCCTACGATGTCATAAAAATAATTCTAACGACCGTACTTATCTTGATTCACAGATGAAAATAAATTACGACCAACAGTATTTTATTTCGAACTTTTCCCAGTATAGTCTCCAGACCTCCTGTCTTGGCCAGTTTGAACGAGACAAGAGTATCTTCCATGTTCACACTGCATAATAATAAACAATACCATCAGGATAACGACTCCTTGAGTACTAATATTGCTTGTCATGTGTCACGAATTCACATTTTCTATAATGTTCAATTTCCAAAATTTTACCTAGAGGCATCCTGCAGCCCCCGCCCTTCGGCACCCCCTACTCTGGCTCGTGCAGGTTCAGTCTTTGCTTTTCTTCAAGTGAGTCTCCGTTTTCCACGTAAGACTATTTCTGCGCCAGACAGATTGTATGAACACTGTGTTGTAATATTCATCTACACAGTAGAACATGCAGGCTTCTTCCATATTTTGTTTACTAAACTTTCGTATAAAAACTGCCCTGAATAAATCTCACAGGGTTTGACTTGCGTAAGAACAAATTTCACCAAACACCATCTAACAAGGCACCCATGCCGAACATACTTATAGCTTCTATATGGTATTATTGGCTAACATAATAAGCATATAAAGTGCACAAGGCTATTTTGGAAAAATTATTGCACAAGTTCAACTCAGTACAAATGGTCCTGAAGTTAAAAATTAATAATGAATAAAGATGCCCTCAATATATCGCATGCATGTTCCATTCCAAGAGAATAAACATTTAGGCAAAGGTTTCACAGACCATTCTATAATTCGGAGGACCTAGCCCAATAATTTTCATTCAGTTTCAAGAATTATAACAAAAAAGAATACGACTTTCTGCTTGTGGTGTTAAATTTGACCGACTGGACAGTAATTTTTGTTTTTGAATGACAGTTTTGAGAACTTAGCCCACAAGTCAGAGACAATTATTCCACCCCAAAATTGGCCGCGTATACAATAGGAAGTATAGCATTTTATATGACATATCATCATGACGCGAGGGTGGGCTGAGGGCTGCATCCCGACCAGCATTTTTGCAGAATATACCGTAGCCTACGCTAAGTTTTAGGGTAAGCTTACCTTTACAAAATCTCATGCGGCAAAGAGCCTCATCCCCGCTCCATTAAAACCAGTCCCATACGCTTAATCACTCCTAAACCTTTCGAACCGATCGGGCATCGATTCAGAACCTAATGGTATATTTGACCGGATTTGAATAAACAGATAAAACTGATCTAAACTGGATCAAAGTTTTATCTAAATCTTGGTCATGTTTCATTAAGAGTTACACTTGATCATAAGTTTGATTTCAATAGGACTATTGAATAACAGATCACACTAATCAATAATCACTCTTAATGAAAGAGGCGCTGGTCTCAATTTTTTTATACATTTTTTGCCCTATTTTATTGACAGTTTGAGCTTGATCTTAAGATTGATATCAAAAGGACTATTGCACAATAGATCAAACCTAAGCTGATCAATCATAACGTTTTATGAAATAGCAAAAATCAGGGCCCTCATCAAAATATGATCAGATTCCGCGCCACGGTAATTGATCTATCCGGATCGGGTTCCGGTTTGACCCGGATAATAAGAGTGAAGCGTTATTCCCATTTCCCAAAACTATGAAAAAGGCTGTTTTCCAAAATGTTTAGTAGGCGTTGGTAACAACACATTTGTAGCCAAGCACGCTATTGAAACACACGACTCGAAGACATTTTTATTTGATACCATATTCTGCCAACTTTCGAGCACTTTTGTAAATCTTGCCTCCTAAGTCATCTTTTACATTGAGTATCGTATATTGCTTTCACACGCATGAAGCATATACACTGAAGAGGTTAGAGCACTATTCGGTTCGCACATCACGCATATATCGTAATAATTACTTTAAAAATAGTTTAATAAGACAGTATTCTAAGTACATTTGACACAATTGTGTAGTACTTCTGTCAAATCTCACTACATGTACATTTTCCTTCATTTACTATGATTCTTTTCTTCTCTTTAAAAGGTAGCGGTCTAATAACTCTCGATGGACGTACGACATTTTTTATTTCTTGAACTGGCATTTAGCATATCTAGTGATACATTTTGACTCTCGTCTGCTTCGTCAAATATAGGCCTAACCCTGAGAAGGCGGGAGTGCACAGAAAAACTAACTCGCCTAAACGGTTGTCATGGTTAGTATTTACTTGCGTACAATCAGCAGGCAGCCGATTCCGGTCATATTTTGTAGTTGCTACCTAATTTGCAATGGCAGCTGTACCCGAAATTTCAAATTTCAAAAACCCAATCAACGCACCGGGCGGTCTGCGTGCCCCTGACAAACCCATCGCGTGACGCTGAACGGACTCAAAGCCTACCCGCTTAGAGGCCCGCTGTTTCCACTCACAAGTGTCGGTATAAAGGGCCTCGGGTACTACTTGGAATTTGGGGAGAAAGCTTCTTATTCTCTGCAAAACTTCATATTGTGACACTTGGACTTGATGCACTACAAGTGTAGACTAAACTGGTGGAATTTTCTAGGAGCGCGACACAAGCGGTAAAAGAGGAAATCTAGATTTCTCAAAGATGGCGGCGACTCTTGTGATTTTTGCAATTGTGGTTTCTTCTAGCGTAGCTCAGGTAACTGAAACAAATTGTCAAATGTCGGACCAACTTGTGGCTAGAGGAGTCAGGGGAACTAGAAGTGGACGTATTTACACTTCCGGTTTGAATTCAGTATGTTTCCATGACGAGTCCACGAAAGTCTCTTGTTGCTCGGATTCAATGGAAAACGCCCTCAAAGAGGAAGCCGGAATGTTGCTTAGGCAACAGATTGAGACTTTCATGGGAACATTACAAGAAAACGTTCGAAGCCACATCGAAGAATTTAATCAATTTTTTATGGACGGAATAGAGTTTGTGAGGCAAAATACGTTCATTTTTCTAAATAGGACTGGCTCTATCAATGAAGGAATGGCGGATGAAATGGAGACACTGTTTGCTAACATGGTGGCGTATTTCACCAATGGAGAAATTTCGAGGGAGGAAATAGCAGGGACATTTCTTGATTCCATTTACGCCGAACTGGTGTTCCAGAAATACCGAAGAAACAGTCCAAAGTTTTACACGTGCGTGAGGGGTGTGATTGAGCGAAGCGATCCTTATTTTTTCAAGCTTCACCAGGACTACTTAGAATCTATCATAAGCCCTTATCTTCTGGATGCCAGAGCATACAGCCAAGGTTTGGAAAAACTTCACGATGTTTTCGATCGTTTAGCTCAGCTAACCATCACAGAAAGATGCAAGGAAGACTATTTTAGGTCGTCCCTGTGCTCTTATTGCAAGGGACACGGAGACGAAGTACCCACTTGCTTTGTGACTTGTTTGAATGTCTTCGAAGATTGCACCCAGTTACACCAAGGGCTCTTCTTTCGAAGGTGGGAATCGTATGTGGAGGCTATGAGAATCATTGCTGAAAATATGATTCTTATACCATACACGTTTACAAAAATAGCTCCAGCTACGGCCAATGCGATACGTGATTTTAATTTTCTGTTGATCGGCACCCACCATGATGTGGTGGAAACTTGCGGAAAACCACGAAGGTTAAAATTATACGGCTTCATTGGAGAACTAGAAGATCGGCCCTTACTACACACGGACTTTTATACCTATGCCAAGGATTTGAGTAAGATTGAAGTATTGGGTAATATAACGGAGAAGTTAATAAATCCAGGCGCTTTAATCTGTGGCGACTCTACGACGTATCCATGTTGGACGGGGACTAATTTACAATACAATAGCGAAACTCCTGCTGACGTTTTGGGAGAGGCTAGAACATTTAAAAAGTTGGCATTTCTATTAAAAAGGGTTTCTTTGGAAAGGTGGGACCCTTTTCAACCAGAAAAAGGAGGAAGACTCGATCCTGGAAAGAAAACTGACAATGGCGACAGTGAAGAAGCTTCGGGTCAAGAACCTCCAGGTATGAAACTGTAAATTTCAAATGGTTTCTGAACCGATGGTGGCTCCGAGGTTATAGGGAAACATAGGCATTTTCTCCCAATGAAATCTCTTGCTCACAGATACTCCCCAAATATTAAAAATATGCAGGCAACTCTCTCCTTACCTCAATGAGTTCTTCTTTACCTTTTATCCACATCTTCAATCCCCCTCCTACGCATGGCCGTAGCCTGCGGGGGCAGGGGGTACTGTCCCCTTAGATTTCCAAACCGTAAATGAAAGTTGACCTTCTCGAGAAAAAAAATACGGAAATGCTGAAAATTCCACTGTCCTAATTATGATTTCAAGGCCCCAAAACCTGGAAATTGTATTTAAGGGTTCTTTTCCACCAAAAAATGTTCCCTGGGAGATCCCCGTACCCCCGGAATGGGCGCGTTCTTATGTGGGTTCCTCTGCCTGATGAATAAACTATCTTTCTCCTACAAGAAACGCCGCTTGAATACACCATCATATGCAATGGCTAAAGATAAAATAGCCAATGATTACTTTTAATTATTAGCTAAACTCAATGAGCTTATAAGGTAACTTTTAATTTAAAGGGCATAAGCAGCCGCCACGAACTTATTTTGAACAACAGCTAAATCTCACAAATATTCCATTATCTCCCTTCAAGTAACTTTCATGATATGTTAAAACATAAATATTGTATATTCAAAGAAAACCCAGGAGTTAGTCCATACGTAAATTTCTCAACTCATGTAGTGACATGTAAACATGATTATCAAGAGCCATTCATGATATAGGATACCTGGATACACTAATTTAAATTGGGGTGACTGCATTCCCCCCCCCCCTTTTAAATCATATCTAACTCTCCTTCCTGGAATCTAAATTTGTTTCTAAAACATGAAATTTACAAGTAAAGAATGCTTAGATGCAACCTTTAAGGTCTAAAATGTGTCACCCCCCCCCCATTTTCTTGCAAGGACCACGTTATGACTACGCACCAACAGATGGTGGCTCCCTAGTGCCGTACCACAGCTGAAGAATTCAGTAAATCATTAAAAGATTAGATTATTTTATGAGTCCAAAGCTTCACAAGAATAACATCATTTTGGGTCTAGGAAAACTTAGAACACGAAAAAATTCCCAGAGTAGGGGTGTTATCCCTCCCCTTAGGCAATGTCCTCTTTACACCCTAACAGGACAGAAAAAATCACTAAATTATGAGGATTCCTAAGCATATTATCAATTCAACGCTTTACGAAGCTTTAGAAAGATAGCACTATTTGAATTCAAGCCACCTTACATAGACAAAAATTTCTTAAAGAGTTTAGGATGTCGTCCCCTTCTCTTAGCACCTCTTGCCTTACGGGCAGCCAACAAATATGAAGAATATGACTTCATATGGGAAATTTCCGCGAGGCAAATTTTTCGTAATTCTGTACCTTGTACACATATTTGCGGAGTGAAGAATTCGCTGTAGCAGCTGTATCAACCAACATAGCCTTGTACGGAGTAACGTAAGTATTTTCGCGGGTCTTAAATTCGCTATTAGTTACTTGGCGGCGAAAATCGAGAAAATTAAACCTCCGTAAAAAATTCGGACTATACAGGGGAATGACAATTCGTAAAAACATAATCATTTTAAAGCTCTGCCAACGATAGTACAATTTTGAACCTAAGGCAGTCCTTACATGCACCCCTCCCCTCTGGTATCCAGAACGTGAAAAATGAAGGGTCAGCCTGGGGGTAAAGTATCTGTAGGCAAACCATGCACTTGGTGCTTCCCTTAGATAGCGTCATGAGCTGCCCCCTAGAGATTTCGCCCATGCCTACGGCCCTGCAATTTGAAAACTATTGTGCATCTTTGTCCCTAACATTGTTAATATCATATTTCAACGGAATAAGTAAATCAAGTACCACATTGCAAGATCGATCACAGTTTGCATTCATCTGAATAAACGTAGTTTATTTTAGAAACAAAGAAATCCTTTTAGTTTTACAGGTAAATGGAATAGTATAGAGCTTATATACAGTTCAGTATCTTTTACAGAAGAAGGGTACATGTTTTACTTGTGTGCCACTGTTCTACAGGGATGAGGTGCACGTGAACGTTTGTAACAGTATAAGTTTAACATTATCTATTTGCGAGGTGTGACGAAGAGGGTCAAAATACAGATTTAAAAGTGTTTCATTTGGACATTGGCTTTGCTAATGTCTCGGGTATAAGCGGTAGTCAGTTGACTCTTCTACACAGAGCTCTCTACCGTTGAATTTTGTTGGGCGCCCCCTTTAAAGAAACTGTTTAAACGGTATAAACGAAGATAAAGATGATAGGCTGGAGTAAATCAGTTTGCAGGTCAAGTATCTATAAGAACCAGTCATGTAGAACGCCATAGGAGGAAGCCAGGGTAGATTGCAGCACCATACCCCCTGGATTCGGTTGAAGCCAGCTCTCGGGCTGGTTACCAGAAAAAAACTCGAGTAAAACGATCCCAAGAAGAAAAGAAATCAACTTTTCTCGGGTCAAAGCGGCAGCTTATAACCTACGAAAAATAGGACATATGCCTATGAGGTACATCGTTACGTTCAACTCTAATAAGAATTCAGATCGTCACCGTGCAGTCGTGACTTCAGTAAACAGTTCGTCTCAAAGTTTGAAAACATATGCGGAATCGAAGACATCATTAAAGGCACTTGTGAGAAAATGAGATAAACATAGGCTATGTGTGATACTCAGGATTAAAAATAGTATGATGGGGTTGGGGAGTGGGAGTGGGGGATCTGAGACCGAAGGGGTTATGTGTTTCACTATGTAAGTAAATATGCATCCGACCAGCTGGCGTGGAGCATGCCAAGTCATTTTCCCTAAGTCCAAGTAAAGTCTCAAGTCCATGGTATTACTAGGCCTACCGTATTTGTAAGCCACGACAAAATAGGGACTGGCGTCCAACCCGAGTTATATCTGGTTGTTGAGGTCTACAGCCCTGTGAATGAAGCTTTGTGAACGCCATTTTGAATGACGATGACTCCTATAATAAGCAGCCATAATTGTGTGTGATGTTTATGTCTTCATTGCACTGGATGTTTTCCTTCATTATATACATATACTTATATATATATATATACATATATATACATATATACATATATATATATATATATAACCATTCCGTAACCATTTTCAATACTATGTTGGCTACTAAGGCATTATCATTGATCTTGTTGTTGTTTTTTCTTATCTGCCAATACACGGATATTGCTATCATGCTATTTCGTATATATATGATGAATGGTGGGAAGCGGACACAGTCGCATAATTTTTTAAACCTGTGGAATATGCGTCAAACATTGGCAACCTTTGCCTTAGTAAGAAAGACGATACCACCAAATGATGAAAAACTGAGGTCCGAGCTGGGCTGAGCATCATTTGGTGGTATCGTCTATATTGTCAAAAGCAGTATGTCGGTGAACGGGATCTGAACCTAGGATTAGGTACAAAGGTCATATACAGGAGCTTAAAACGGGCTTAACTCCTATTGGCAAACATTTTGCGAATCAACCCGGCGCAAAGAAACACTTTCTACTGTGTGCCGCGAGTAGTTGTCGAAATTACTCGAAATTCTCAGACAATCTTGGACAAAACTGTTGGGACGCTTTGTCATAATATTCTTGAATCTCATTTCCCACTGTCCCAGGTTTGCATGAAACAACCCGCTCTCCCTTCCAATGTTGGGCAGAGTGACTGTATGCCATGGTCATGATAACTGTGGTCAACATTGTGAAGGGGAGCGGGGGTGTCCCAACGAGTTTTGTCCAAGATTGTAGTAGCGGGCTTGTACGCTCCACTGTCATTTGTTCTTTGCACGTGACCAAGGAGAGTATATCTCTCCGAAACGTTGTGCATTTGTCATTTAGCTTTTTTAGCTTTTTGAAACTTTTAGCCTTTTACCTTTTTACCGTTTTACATCTTTCTGTTGTCTTTGTAGATTTGACACGATCTTTCTCTGCCAGGCAATTCATCATTAAATTTTTAGATTGTTTTTTACAGTATACCGTGTGGTCTGTGTTTGTTTCTTCTTGCCGTTTATAATATATATATATA
>WURT03106671.1:0-12210 GCA_009936505.3 Holothuria glaberrima
GCTAATATTACCGTTTTCCTTCTGATTGAAGTAAACACGAGTGAGATCCCCCGAAAACAAAAGCACATTTTGTTACAATATTATTTCCCAGTGACAACAGGCTTAAAGCAAAGATATCTGTTAGCGCACAGCATATGAAAATTATAAGAAATACTTTTCTTGATTGTTTAGAATACAAAATTCAAAAGACCACATAGATTAGAAAACTTTCGACCGGCGTCACATGTAATATTGTTTGCAAATCTTGCTACAGTGTTTGACCATACTTGTGAATATTAGTGAGAATAGTAAATTATATTACTGGGTACTAGATAATACTTTGAACCAGCATATGGAATAAATTGAGGAAAATGTTTATTTTCGTTCGGTTGGATTCTTTTCAAGCATCTTATTGTTTGCTCAAGACTCCGTTTAACGTATGTGCACTTTCTTGAGACTTTTTTTATTCGACGAATTACTTTGTGGACCTGTTTTTAGCCAACTATTGTAACTTTTGACTCTTTCCGACTATTTTAAAGGTTATTTAAGTTATACTTTACTGAGGGTACTTTAAATGATCAAGATTTTCTATGTTTGTAGAAATATTTATCAAATCCTAAGAGAGAGATAATGTCTTGGTTTTTTTGTTAAATCTCTTTGCAACGAAGATTTTTAGGAATTGGTAGAATAATTTTGTCGTCAAATTGAAACATTTTTTGTGTTGTCAATTAATTTAAGTAATAATCATTTAATGTTCTGTTTTGGAAGTGTATTCTCCGTTAGGTGTTAGATGAAGAGTACTTGTCAAAACTTACCACAAAAAATGTTACTTATTTTTCCACCTCTGAAAAATTGTTTGAAAATGCTTACCTTGCTGTGTTGATGAAACTTCGATGCTAAGAAGAGAAGTCGACAAGAGCAAAAGAACTGTCCTGTGTAAATAAAGGATATAGTTCATGTTGACAGTGATATTAGTTACTAACGAATGCTAACCGTGGACAGATACAGAACTGTGACTTGAAATACATCAGCCTCACCCATCGTCAATTGTACGGTGTACTAGAAGGTCTGAAAGTAAAGGTTAGCAACGTTCTGATTGAATAGCCACACTTGGTTGCACAGGAAGTGTTCAGTTGAAACAGAAAATAATCAAGGTGAGGCATAGGCAAATAAGATATTAAAAAGCTTCCTTCAAGAGGATTTTGCTTCATCAATAGGTATTCATTAAAGACTATTAGAGACACAGAAGTCTCCAAAAAGTTTATTAGAGCGGAAACTTGTCACGGAATTGAGCAGAACAGGTGTAAATTTCTGTTTCTTTCCGTCAGTTTGTGTTGTATAGGATAAACATATATGAGTACGCATGTCATTAAACACTTCTCTGAGTTATGGGGACACAAGAACATGGCAAGTATAAAACCTTACCGAAATGTATAAAGTAAATAATAAGAAAACAAATGTAGTTGGACAAAAGCTTGTATATCTCTTTTGTTAGGAATGTAAGGATTGAGATGTAGTCGGAGGTATGCATATTTTTCTTTCTTTGTAAGGTTTATCAGGTTCAAGGACGGTGGTCGTAGGGCAGTAGGACTGCAGGTTGGATCAATCAGCTAAAACATGTGGATCGCATGGAATACAGATATCCCAACACATCTTGCCGAAAGCATTAAAAAACAAAGTTTGTCCAGTGAGAATTTGGAAGAAACTTTAATAATTACAAAATTATCAAAACAGTTTTAATAGTCAAATCATACTCAACTCCCTCCTCGACTCAGGTTGATGCAGATATTTTACAAGGAGAAATGGCATGTATAAGAACACGGACATGGTGATATTTGTACGGGTTTCAATGTTAACTCAACAGTCGACTTTTGCCCTCTCCTATAATGGCCGGCGAATCCCCATGCCATCACAGCTCTTTCAGGAGTCCACCTTCTAGTTCGTATATCTGCTACTTTCAGACGACTGTTACCTGCCTGAAGATACACTTCTTACAAAATGGGGAAAGTTGTGTTTGCAGCAGTACATTGCTCCCCTGGGAAGTAACCACTACAGGCCTGTTGCGCCTTTTTTATACCACACGCAATATTTATTTGATCGGAAAAACCAAGTGGTTCAAATATTTGGAGTTTTCATTTTCGTTTCATGCCATCGTCAGTGGCTTTGATCTGTGCTTACCTGCAATTTAGAACCGTCTAGTTTCTCCAGGATTTGCCAAACCTACAGGCTTAACTACTTTACTATGAAGGTCAATGTCAATTAGAGAAATCTGTTTAATTTTATATTTTCCCTGATTTAATCAAAACAAAAGTTTCCTTCAAGTAACCTTTGCACGTGTACCTTTGATCTATGAATGTGAATGCTTTGGGGTATAAGGTTTCCATCTAATGCACTTACATATCAAGTTGGTTTTGCAATGATATCACATTAAATTTCATTGCTAAATTTAACTTCAGAGATAGAATTAACGTTTAATTATGTAAGCGAACTTCCCAAAATTAAGGTAAACATTATCCGCCATGCAACTATTTTTTCAACTTTTGTACTGTGAAAATCTATGAACATCCATCCTCTCAGTTCTAAGAAACACGTATCCTCCCCCCCCCCTTGTTTAAGGAGTTCACAAGACAAACTCTAGCAACGTAAATCCCCTTAAAACTCCCTGCCGCGTTTTTTACCATTGCAGAAGTGAAACTACCCTTTTCCTAAAACCATTTGCCTTTGACTTTGACCTAGTGGAAGCCAGACGTAGATCTAATATGAGAGAACAGCGTTGAATGTACCCTCTTTGTCCTCAAAAATGTTGCAAAATGTCAATTTATGCAGTTGTTCTTAATAAAGGTAAAATATCACATGTTTTTGCTCAGGTATGCTCTATCAATATGACTGGCTCCCTAAGCTATAGACATACATCTGGTTTGCATAGGTCTGATATAGTAATATTTTGGCTACACACCTACGTGTAGAGACAAAAGCCCATTAAAATCTTGTTGTCTAGTTGATACTGTATAAGATGGCTGTCGGCGTATCCGACGCCTCAAAAAAAATTGTATAAGTATCTGAGCACTTACATATATGCATAAAATGATATGCGAATGTGCACACATTCGTAAGCGTACACTTATTCCTATTTTTCTTTTCCTCCAGTGACTCCCCTCCCCTCTCCTCTAAATGAAGAAGTCTGGTTACCGTCAAGTAAACCCTGAAAATAGTGTAAAGGTATATAAAACTTTCTAAACACTCTAGACTCAGTTTTGTAAATATGTTAAGATGCTAATCACACTTGTATAATTTCTAAACTTTCTGTTTCAAGCACGTTTAATTGCTAAGCGCTATGTCTTTAATCGGTAAAC
The DNA here is from genome assembly GCA_009936505.3 of Holothuria glaberrima. Classification (NCBI taxonomy): domain Eukaryota; kingdom Metazoa; phylum Echinodermata; class Holothuroidea; order Aspidochirotida; family Holothuriidae; genus Holothuria; species Holothuria glaberrima. Next base: position 3,333 of record WURT03106671.1, read on the forward strand.
ATATTTGGAATTTAAACGCGTTTGCAAAGTGTGGGCAAAACAAGTGTTCAATTACTAAGCACGATTTTTAGAGTTCACTGTGTTTTCGGTCCTAGTATCCCAGTCAGGAATGACCTGAGGGGAGAGATGATGAGGTTATTGTCCCATTAGATAGTTCTTGCCTCTCCTATACTTGGTTTATGAAAATTGCTTAACAACAAGTGCCAAATGAAGTGTGTTGGCTGTTAAAATAAGGACTTCAAAGTAGACATTTAAGCAGAGCCTTATGTTGTTCTGACGGGAAAGACAAAAATAGTTTTTAAGGGGCACTCAGTTATAGATAGATGCCGAAGGAATCAATAGTGTTCTTTAACCTGTGCTCTTGATTTCCCATCCGAAAAAAATCCCCATCCTTTCCAAAATATTTGCTACGAAGTTCATCACCGGTTGTTCACATGATTTTTTTTTTATCTCTTAAATCTAAGATTGTGACACTGCCTTAAAAATTTTGATGTTGAAGCTCACATGCCAACGTCGTGAACATGTTTCAAGAGTTTCAATCAACCTAATATAAGGACGTAGAGTAATTTGTAATGTCTTTAACTTCTCAAAGACAACATCGAATATGGCTAGATTGAAAAAAGTGAAATAGTAATTTTGATGCTCGAAAGTATTTAAAATAGTTCACTAGTACTATCACCTTTTCAAAATTACTACATTTTGAACTTTATGTCTGAGTTCGTCTTCAGTGCAACAGTACACAGTCACTGTAGAAAAACTTTTCACATTGTAGGTAAGCAGTTCGACCTGAACTTTTATGCGCAAAGTCCAAGCACACTGTTGCAACTTACCTTTCAACGTGTTTCTCGTTAGGGTGTGCAAAATGTGGTATTGCAGACTACATCATTTCCAGAAAAACTTTCACTGGTGGCATATACTAAAATATATTTCTTTCAAATAGGGCGATAAACTAGTGTAAGTCTTGTATGTTCGAAAGAGTAGCAAATTTTGGGGACCGAATAAGACACTGCAGGGTCGAAGAAATTGTAGAACTTCCGGATCCTGTTAATTTTCGATTCTTCATCTTCACATGATGTTAAATCCCACACAATCTTTCCTACTTATTGGCAGGAGTCAAGGGTACCAAGAAATCAAGTCCAACAATGCTTTAAGGTGCTCTTGCATTAACTCACATGCACTTGTTTGTTGTGGTTGGGTAAAGAACTTTGTTTATGAGTCATACTCTACTTAATATCCCAACAACCTATTAAACGAAGTTTTTCTTTAAACTTATCTACCAAAATTTTGATATTGATTTAAGTGAAGCTTTTTTCCAATCAATCTGAATAAAATGTGTTCTAAATTTGAACGAGAATTCAAAAAAGTAAGACGTCATGTGTCAAAAAGCAAAACGTTTAACCAACTTCATCATTAAGCCTTTCAAAATACAATGTTATAAAGAGAATCAGCTATTGACGTCGTGTGAACTATCCATTTTAGGCCCGTTAAGTGGTAACATAAGGCACACGGCAGAATGAAAATTTCATGGAAAAGCCTGTTTCCTTGTAATTATATTTCATTATATTTCCCTAAAGGTTAGACAAATAAGTAAACTTGTAGAGATCATAAATCTTGTAACCTTACATGAAATGACCTATTTTCAATTTATTGAAATTAAACATAAAAGATAAATAACGCACGAAATTTTAATTCGTGGGCTATTTTATTTATTCAAAAGCTAGCCTAAATTGAGCTTGGAGAAATAAATCGATGCACTATGTGTTGGATAGGCGAATTTTCATTTCTGCAAACTTACGGTTGCAATCGTCACCATAATCAGTCAAGTAAAATATGTTCTCTCCATTGCCTCCGCTGTAGTTACCGTTAAGGTTTGTTTAAGTACCACCGGCATAGCAGCCTCTGCTGCCGTATTCAAATTCGTAGCAAAAGCCAATGAGGCAATCAGCACAAAGAGTGTTCCAAAACCACCAGCCTCCTTTGTGCCTGTGTGCAAAGTTGTGGTCGCTGCATCTGTCGTTGTCCTGGTCGAACGTGCTGATTACTGTTTGCCGTTGTTATAATCCAGATTGCCATCCGCCAAACCTGTATCGATAAAAGAAAAAAGAGAAGTTAATGTACTGCATACACATGACAGTGGTAACTCATACAAATTGTTACTACTAATCTTTTTTTTTTCAAATTTTAAAAAGCTGTAAGGATGACAAAAAACGTTTACTTTTTAATGTGCATTCCTAATCAATTTTCTATTTGTTCAAAGGAATTACTGTCAAACAAGTTACAGCGTAAATTATCTTTGCTTTCAAACTGCGTTTCGGATCCATTGGCTTTAATTTACTTTTCAAATAGTCTATAGAATACATTATTTGCAATGAAACAGCATTTCGTTTTATATTTTGAGCATTTTTTCATAATGATAGTAAACTTTTTAAATCACAAAACCAGGAGAATAAAATTCATTGAAAATAGTTCTAACTATTGCATGCATGACCATACCAAAGGTGTTTTTCGCATAAATTTACATCTTTGTTATCCAATATTGGGGTATTACTCCAGTTTGCTTCTTAAAAGATGCAGCAAATAATAATAGTTGTGTATTTTTACCTTTTTGGAGTTTACCTTTAACCTAGAAGAAACGCATGAATATTCGTATTTTTTAACCAGCCAATACCTATCTTTATATTTAAGTCTGTTGTTAACTCAAATGTTAGGGAATTTTATTTGAAATAGTGGCTTACTCATATAACGACCGACTGCATGGCCAAGTGGTTAGAGCATCCGACTTGCAGCCGGAACGCCTAGGATTCGAATCCTGGCCGGGTCATACCGAAGACCTTAAAAATGGAACCGACTGACATTGTGCTTGGTGCACAGCATAAGCAATGGAGTAGGAAAACAAGCTAGTGAGCCACACCTGGAAAAAAGGCCGTGGCGGGCTCGACTTTAACCAATTGGTTAGAAACTGAGCGGTAAAATCTCATCTAACTAACTAACATAACGTTGTCATCTATGTTTGTAGTACTGTCAATGGCCTTTTTGTTTCTTTCCTTTCAAAGCAATAACTGTTTCCTTACGTAAGTAGTTGTATGGAGATTGTTTGTGTTGACAAGTAACAATAGGACAGTAGTCACATTTTCGTACAAGCTTTTTTGGCTACTGCAACAACAAAGATGGATAAGCGAGAAGTATATGAGTGACATCGCAATATATAGTTATTGTGTATTCTATCAACTTGGTTTAGTGAATAGACTTCAACATCTATTGCTCAGCATACAAATGTTCAGTGAAGCATTTACATTTAGGCAAACTTTTAAGTATGAATATGGTCCAGTAATTAACGACATGTAAACATTCAAAGAATTTTTATGTGAAGCGATGCATTACTATTTATATTGAACGCCTTAATGTATCAGTATAACTATTGGGAATCCTTTCTGTAGAAATCCACATTGAAACGTAATCGTCTTGTTGATTTACGCATTGCATTAAATGTTATGCATCCTATACATAAATATATTGAATAGTGTCAAGAATCGGAAAACGGTTTGAAGTATGTCGAGCTTACTCGGCTTGTTTGCAGGTGGCATGTGCTCTATCGGTCACACTTAACCATTTTAGTAAACGTTTGCACTTTGACATTACGAAAGTGTGTAGCGTAAAGGGTAAGACATACGCATTTTTAAGTGGTGAATAACACTTCAGTTATATACCCTGACGACAAGATTTGAAAAGACAATCGTTCTGTCTTCCGTAGGACGTGTTTGGTCTTCGTATAATTTTAAAACTGTAAGGCAGTGCAGGCACGTGCCTGCCACGCTATGAATTGGAGCTTGCTTATAGTTTCGTCTGAAAATGTTAAGTGTTAACGTTTATATTATACAGCAAAGCAGAAAATAACACATTGATAACAGTGTGTCGCTACTTTTCACTTTCGTTACTATTCTTAAATGTAACATATTCTTCGAAAGACTGTCCATTACTGGAGTCGACGAAGTCAATACGTAAGATATAATCCTTCTGATCTGTTAAGTAGTGAAGCTGCTCATTTCCAAGCTAGATGTCGTTTCCTTGATTCAGTGTATCGAATCCTTGCTTATATTCTGCCTAATTACGATAGAAATTTGTTACACCATCAGTACGTCGTTGGAATACCTAAAGAAAACGAAACAATCAGACAATTTAGTATGTTTGCTACAAATTCTTCTCTAACATAGGAAACAAGAGCTATGAAATTAAACATGCAAAAGGTAACAAAAATCAGTCTCTTCAAAGAAATACTCGGAAAGGACAGAGCTTGTCATCTAGACACGGTTCCGCAATCTTTGTAAGTATGCGAGTCTCAATACCAGATTACCTTTAGCTTCCTGGATGCGCTTGTATACAAGTTCCAGAATCAATTTTTAGCGATGTTTAACCGATAATACTGTTTAGAAAATTCAAACTTAAATCCTTTAGAAGTTGTCAACGACTTACAGTCTATCCTCCATCACCGAAAGTTATATTACAGTAGACTTCAAATGTCGATCCTGGCCATCCTGTCGGAAGTATGGTGTAGATCCCATCTTTTGTATGTTTAGCTTGATATGCATCGTAACAATCTGTTACAATCTGTAAAAGCTTCACAAGTTTGACCGTCACCTCCAAAATATTTTAGGAATATTTTCTTCATTATTATTTAATACAAAAAATCATAACTTTTGCCGCCATTTTGGATTTGGCAGCCATTTTGAATGAGTGAGACCCAAAATATTTACAGTTACCACTTAATTTTGTGTTCAGGGGACCATAAGGTTTCAAGAAAATAGGGTTAAAGAATTTTGAGGTTGCTTGGGAGGTGCCTTTGGGCCAATTTCCTAAGGTTAGGTATTAATTGAACCACCTCAACCTATCGACAAGGAAGTCAATAGCCTACTATTATTGCCTATTGTTGGAGATAAGGGGATTCTTAAAAATTTCATTGCTCAAAAGAGATAGTTGGTGCTTTCTGAACTTTGTAGGAAAGATCGTCTATCAGTTCCACACAGATTTCGAAAAAGCAAGGAATCGTAATGTTATCATGAAAAGAAATAGCACGGTCATTACAAATTTTAAAGGCGCCCCCTACCTCAGGTCAAATGATAATAGTACGGTGACTGCAGCGATGGTATTGTGATTGCTGAAAGTGAATACTGCATATTGCCTCCGTTTTTTACGTAATGAATAAACATGAAAATAGAGCATGGATTTAAAAATGAGAAACGGGTGGATCTCTTAAGAGGCAATTCTCTGGTCACTTCTCCAGTACTACAGAAAACAAGTTGCATTTTACCGAGTTCAGTCGTCCTTATAATTTCATTCACTTTTTTAAGACAAACTTGAAAATACTAGCTCATAGTTACTAGAATAGGGGAAAATTCTGAACGCCCCTACCCACATTGTGCCAACCCTGATTGATAGAGCACATACCACTTTGCTAGTCATACATCTTAATTTTACTTCAAAAAGTATTAAAAACTATTCAGGAACTTGCATCCACACGCTATGTCTATTATTAAGGAATTTTATTTGGCACAGTACCTTGTGGCAAAAGTTTTGATTATGGTAAAATGAACAATTCATTCTTCAAGTCTAAATAAATAAAACCGTTCATGACCAGGTCTTTTTGGTAAACGAGAAACAGCATAAATGAGTCTCCACAACATAAGTATGAAAACGAAATCAAATGGTTGATCTCAAATTTTCTAATGTCATTGAAAGGGACGTTGTTACCGGCTCCCTTTCAACTATTAAAAATTGCCATCGCATGCTGTATTGACTGCGCTAAAAAGTTGTACTTTTACACCCCATCATTCTATTGTCTAAGCGGGGTATAGAATGTAACCAATCCTGAAGCCAAAGGCTGTTTCAAATGCAGTAAGCTCTCGAATGCATTTTTGCAGAAGACTCTTGTGGAAATAAAATATGTCTTCGCGATGACATCTTCACCTGAACTGTACAGTCATTAGTAAATCTTGCACAGTGACAGTTGATAATTTTAGAGAGGCCGATTCATCATGGTTCCCGAAAATCACACGGCAATTTTCATACACATATCCCAGTAATAACAGGCCTTTGAGATCCACCGTCTCAAAAACACATATTACACAATCTCTTTTATTTCAAAATTATCTAGGAGTTTTGAGTATAAATTTGCATGGTTACGTTCTTTTGTTGGAAAACAAAACCGTTTTGCCTCAGCTTCCAGATCTGTCTGAATAGCTTTATTTCCATGTATTTTCAGGTTAAAAGATTCTTTGTGGTTGTTACGAACACCTTTACTTGATCTTGCGGTCAGGTATAACAATGGAGACGTAGATGTTGTTGCAACTTCATGCAAGTTACGCCAGCTGTATACACAATAGTAGATGCAGGGCACTGAACATTAACAATGCATGATTTTAGCACCATCAATATCACCATCCGTTAGGACGTCAAAGAAGGGGGTATAGGAACATTCTCATTGAAGGGCTACTGTAATTTATTTGTTTCCCTTTAAAGTATCCTTTGGTGTCAACATGACAGGTCTATATATGAGACATAGAATATTTTAAAGATGAAGGCAAACTTCTCAGCTTACCAATGGGGTGTGTAAACTAGTAAAATGATTAGGGGAACAAATGCCTGAGGAATTTGTATGACTAAATGTACTTCCATACTTATAATTCATACTGGTATCTCACCCAGTTGAAATATCCTCAAGTACTTCCCTCAAGAGGAAGGAACTTTTTGTCCCTTGGCCTCCCATGTAGCAGATATTTAAATGAATTGGCTAGTCTGATGTTCTAGTTGTGTAGTTTATAACGCAAACATTATTGGTATAAACTGCTTTTATTAATCATCGGGACAAGAAAATCAAATCCATGTGTTATTTAACTTGGAAACGTCCAAAGTCTAGTGTGGATGCTCTAACAATAAAACATGCATCCATAATAGCGTACGTCTACTGCAAACTTTGCATGATTCCTGGCATATAGTTATATCGCCGACTCTTGTTTGATTCATTTAACGCCAGCGATTCACTTGTACCGGTGAAATAACCAATATCTAAAAGATGAATTTTTAATAAGATTTGTTTATGGTGTAGGCCGGTAATTTTACATTAAATACATACTGAATCAGTTGCACACAATTTGCACACAATTTATCCATGCAAACAATGTTGCTTTTACCAAAGTAACACAACATCATCCAACCATGTAGATATGTACCTGAGGTTTTTGAGGACAGCCATGTTTTCTGAAGCAAAAATTTATGTATAATATATGTAAAATATATAACAACTCAAAAGCGTTTATAGTCAGCGCGTAAACAATGCATAAGATATGGTTTCCTTTAAGCCACCAAGTTATACTTCTATCCGTTTTCAAAACTATTTCTTGCTTTAATTGTAGCTTTGCAGTCAAACACAGTCTGGCGTGATATGTAAGCATCTTAATATTAAGGTGTTGTACAACGCACAAGGTGCACATAAAAGATATTACCCCACTGCATACGTGAAAGTTCACTACTTAACAACAAAGGAGTACCGAGCTAGAAACACAAGCTTCAAACTAAACAAATTCTGTTTGTTGATGTGTTTTTCACGAGGTATGTTATTTCAGGCAAGGTGAAGGTTGCTTTCATATGAAATAAAATGAATGTAGTACTTCATAGGCGTAGGAAGCTGTTCAAGACGGGGGGCTAAACCTTGTTTCGGATCGCCGTCCTGGGAGAGGGGGTGTCCCCTCACCTTTGGGAAATCTTTGGATATTTGAGGACCCTTAGATTGCAATTTGGTGCATCATTTTGGACAAATTGTAAGGTAAATGACTGCAATTTTTTGACATTTTTACAGACGAGACAGTAAGGGGTTTTCGTCCTTGGAAATTGGGTAGCTGAAGCATACTTACGCCTTCATAAATTTCGCTGTGGGATCGCATCCCCAGCCACCCCCCCCCCCCCGCTTGTCGTTGTACTAAGGAAGACTTATTATTGCAATCTTCTATTAACCACATCTCACTTTTAACCTGTTATAGACCAACAACGTTGCACATTGCATCAGTTTATTTTTTATTTTTCTTTCATTATTTGATTCATGCAAATTGGTTTGTTTTCAGTAAGCAGCATCTTTACAAGAATTTGCAGTGTTCATTTAACTTATCATTTAACAGCGAAAATAGCAATCCCAGGGTTAAATTCCATTTAACAGAAACAATTTGAAACCATTCAGGTTCCAAATGGTTTAGACTGTGTTTTCGTCAATTTTTCATCCAAAGCCATTTATTATCATTTGAAACCAGTTGAGATTACCATTTGCATGTTTACGAACAGATGACACTATTAATTGCCATTTAAAAATCACTTGAAACCATTTGAGACCTTTCGAGTAGAATTTATGTTTTGGGCAAATAGTTCAAATGAAATTTAAATATGATTTGACGATGTGATTTGTGCAGCATGCTTTTCATGTAGTCTCCAAAACAGTTACATTATGATGTCCACATATTATTATATAAACTACAACTAACTTCTCAGAGGTAATTTTCTTCTCAACTCCCACCACTGCCTTCAACATAATTCCACCTCCTGGCTTTTTTCGGAGATGATATTTAATAAACGTTTAAACCCCTGGTGAATGAGTTGTTCTTATAGAAGCTACCTTTATCAGAATAATGTGAATTTGTATTCAAAGCTTCCTAATCATTGGCATATTTGATCAATTTCTTTAAGGTTATTTTAAAAACATTTTTGTCAATGTTCATATTACAAGTCAGATCACGCCGTTTCGGTCAATATTTATAATTTCTATGGAGACCGCGTGTTTGGTCTAGTGGTAGAGCATCCGCCTCTCACGCGGGAGGCCCGGGTTCGATTCCCAGGTCGA
>WURT03106682.1:0-12209 GCA_009936505.3 Holothuria glaberrima
TTTCTTTCTTTCTTTCTTTCTTTCTGTCTGTCTGTCTGTCTGTCTGTCTGTCTGTCTGTCTGTCTGTCTGTCTGTCTTTCTTTCTTTCTATCTTTCCTTCTTGCCTGCATGCTTGCCTGCCTGCTTGCTTGCTTTTTTCATGATGAATCAATCAATCTTTATGGTAATCTTTTTAAAGCATTATTTTGATGCGCGCATTTATTATTTGTACACAGGTCTGCTATACGGTATAGAAAATAGTCTTCAGTTTTCTGAAAATGTGTATCTTGGCTATCTGATAACATACTGGTTCCCATATAATTGTCGTCAAGTGGCCACGGAAACCGCCCCTGCCATCACTGAGCAGAATTTGAGCTGATAAAATTAAACATTCCACCTTTTGTTTTCAGTTTAAGATATTACAGAAAGAACCCGAAGTGTGACTTTATTTAAACAGGGAGCTCGAGTGGCAACCTCCTGATGCGAAATTAGGCCCAATTGAGGAGTACGTCATAAACATAAACTTGCTTTTGAGTGTAGTAAGTAACTTTCTCTGTATGTAACATTACATTATGACCCTGGCAAGAGTTACTGTGTGTGTGGGGGGGGGGTGGAGTAACATGGCTTGGGGTGACTTGACCTGTACTTCTTCAAGCGCGGATCGCGGAGTCGTAGAAGCGAGGGATCTGGGGCTCACTTAAGAGCCCCGGAAAAATGTGGAGGCCAAATGATTTCCTGTGTAGTCTGATTTGTTAGTAAGAGTTAGTTAGTTAGATGAGGTTTTGCGGCTCAGTTTCTAACCAATTGGTTTAAGTCGGGCCGACCACGGCCTTTTTTCCAGTTGTGGCTCACTGGCCTATTTTCCCTACCCCATTGCTTATGCTGAGCACCAAGCACAATGGCAATAGGTTCCACTTTTAAAGTCTTCGGTATGACCCTGCCAGGATTCGAACCCCCGACCTTCCGTCTGCAATTCGGATGCTCTAACCACTTGACCATGCAGTCGGTGCATCCCGTGTAATCTGAGGTACCGTATTTCACATAGCACTACTTCATTAAATAGCTGTTTCTTCAGCGCTAACCATTTAAAATCAATTCTCTGCAAGTACTTTTACACTCTAAAAACAAAAGAGTGCAATTCACTCCAAAAAGAGTGAAGTAAGGGACCACTCCTAAAGAGGAGTGAATTTCACCCGGAGTGGAGTGAATTTTCACTCCACTCCGGGTAAAATTCACTTTTCCTCAGGAGTGGTCCCTTAATTCACTCTATTTGGAGTGAATTTCATTCTTTTGTTTTTAGAGTGTAAATGAAAGAATATTTTAATTAATGATAATCTTAATTTATCATCGTACTATTGTCCAACACCGTCTTCAAGGATGTTAAGAATATTTTTACGAAAGCATACATAGGCCCCTACTGCACACAGCTAATTTGAACAGAAGTTTTCTTCATGATATCTTATATAACTGATTAAGAGGTGATTTCTACTATTAGTATTCACGGAAATATTAACACTTTGATTGTGTGGATATCATTGTGTTCAATAAATAGCGCATACTACTATAAAGTCTACTAGAACGAAGGCAATATTACAATAAATTAACAAACTAAAGTTTCAGATGCATACACTCTTAATTTCAAACTAAAATAAAACTTGAACTATAGTTAGTGCTATAAATAAGTACAGGTACCCAGTTAAATTTGTCCTCCCAATCGAATTCCAATAGGAATACATGTGCAATGGACACTCCATCTAAGGAACTCAATCAAGGTGATTTGGAACTATATGCAGAATAATAAATTGTTAAGACCCGCAAGAAGTGGGCTAGTTTGTTGGTTGGAGTTCATTTGTTATACTGCCCAACATGATTCAATCAACGCAGTTTGACGTTCGATGGCCAGCTGTTCGTTTGAAAGCTACAGACATATATGGACATTATCGAGGTCGTTTTCAAATAGCGACCGTTTTACTTTCGTAATCAATGGAAACATTTCAAGCAGATGATCGAGAGTAAAACCAAAAGTTAAAATGTGTTCTCGTGAAGATGCGAAATGTTACCGTAGTACTTTAAGATTAAAAGGTCATCATACAGTAGCAAGTTTGTCAACTTATATATCTTTTTGAGTCAAGTGAGCTATCGTAACCATAGAGGTGATGCCTACTTAAAGTCAGTCCTTATTTGTACACATTGCCGAAAGCACACCTTGAGGAAATAAGTTTATACTTTCCATTGAAAGTGTATAACTGAACGCTGAAAATGTCCTGGCGATATCGCATATTGGTATGACATATACATCCACGCTGTAAAGATAACAATTTTTCTCGTGGGTACGTGAGGTTAGTGAATGTATGATACAAAGAAGGTAGCAATCTCACTTCGCTGTCTAACGGAGGGGGAGGTAGTGATTTGATCTACACAGCGCTGCTGCATACCAGTCGTGACCTTAGGTCAAGACATGGAAGCATCGTGCTTGGTGGCAGTTTGTAGTGGTATATCCTCGCCCATACAAGTGCGAAGTACATCTGCACATCAAGGTCTAGAGGCAGCAGGTAGCCTATGTAGAAATCGATACCTGGGTGTCTCCCATCTCCCTGTGCGGAGGATGGATTTTAATTCATTGGTAAAAGAGCTATTTTCACTTCGCATTCGATTCATGTGAAGTAAAACTATGTTGACCCCAGGGAAGTGAGACAGCCATAATGACACAAAGATATCACTAAGTATGCTTGTAACCACTTGAAATGCATTTGGATTCTACGCTGAGACCTTGCCCGCTTGGCGGACGTGTATTACTCCTGCACCTATATTGGCTGCACTCGTCGTAGTGCCAGTGTACGTCAAAAGAGGAGTATATATTCAACACCTGCTATGATGATAAGCTGAGACCCAGCAAATTACTTCAAAACCTCTTTAAGTCAGTGCAACGTGAATATCTCTGATATAATGTGAGATATATTTAGGACGGTTTTGGTAAAAGGGCCCATCAGAAGACCCCATGTGACGTGTGGCGGCGTGAGCGCAAAGATGAATACTGTCGACCAGTTCCCTGTGATTGGGGCCCCTGAATTGTTCAAGCGAGAAACCAAAGAAGATACAACGGATTAGAGCAGGGGTTCCCAAGCTGTGGTACGCGTACCACCAGTGGTACGTACATTTGGACTTCCTCGGTGGTACGCGGCGTGGTACACAGCGTGCTCTTTTTTTTTTTTTTTTTTTTTATTGTTTTCTTTTTTATTCTCCCTCCTACATCCCTCAAGCGGCTGTACACTGACAGCTATTTGACATCGGTGTTAACGCATAAACACTATTATAGTTGGATATTGACACTGTGGCACTTGGTGGCACAGGCGCTCGATACTAGTATAGGTTGGCCAAGACTATGGATATATATATATATATATATATATATATATATATATATATATGTATAACACGGAAAGGTAGGGAACTAATCTGGTCTGTGGCAGAGTTTCGCCCGTTAGCTGTCCGTTTTACCAAAACATCGAATTATTTACAAGAAAAAAGGGCACAACAGCGTGTCTTGGGTTTGAAGGTAAGTACTGGTCAATGTCGTAGAAACTCTTGAGCTATATTTCAAAAATTTCAGGCAATTTTCTTTCGTAAAGGGGCACTTTCATTCTAGGCCTGCGCTCGGTGGCATCACGAAAAAGTGAAAAGGAACTTCAGTAGATAAAGGTTGGGAAGGTTGGGAACCCCTGGATAAGAGTATCGTGATAATTTTAATGGAGATCAATGACCACGTTTTAATGGCTGCCATACCCTGTGTATTTTCCCCACAAACTGTAACTATATGCGCGTGAAGAAAGTTTCGCAAAACAAATATTTAGGCGTATTGCATAGGTCACCAAACAAGCCTTTAAGTGTATTGCATAGGTCACCAAACAAGCCTTTAAGTGTATTGCATAGGCCACCAAACAAGCAGAATTGTGGAAACGGGAATGTCAAGTCAGTGGTGTAACAGTTACTGAAGTTAGTGGGTAGAATTGGTGTTTTTACTTCTGTTAAACACACTTCTTCTCGTTTCAGATCCAGAGGTCTTTTCAGGTTGTTACTCTCTCAAATGGGCCCCGTGAGATCATTTATTCATCGATGTTTTTCACTACTTAATGTAGATATTTGTAAGACTAAAAGTGACATATATTTCTCATTTAGAGGGAGCAATCAAAAGACTTGTACAACAAGAGCTTGCTGCTAATACAGAAACGCAAGAACAGTAAAATCAAAGCTTAGTCCCGGACACGAATTTTGACCTCTGCAGGGACTTAAACGGCAAATTTAGTCGTGCCAGACAGTTCTAATTCTCCAAACAAAGTGACTTCTAGCCTCTCCCAAAATTGTCTTTAGTTCGTCCTTGGGTAGACACAGACCTAGTTTAAGGTCTTGTCGTGGTCAGCATACGAGGCCAAAATGTGTTACCAGAACGCTCTCCATGAATTGTGCGAAAATGTGAGCTACTCTGCATCTTTTGAATTTTCAAACTTTGACGTCATTCAGAGAGCATTCACCAACTGAGAATTTTGATAGCCGCAACCAAAAATGAATTTGGGGTTATGAGTGCCTGTCTTTAGTGCTTTCCCGTAAAAAGATTAAAAAATGTAAGTTAGAGATTTTTATGAGATTTTACAGAGATATTTAAAGTCGTCAGAAATACCTCTAGAATGTAGAACGTCTATAGATTTCCAAAGAAATTCTTTACAAATAGGCCTACTTCAGAAATTTGTAGATATTTCAAGTAATTTAAGAGAATTCTATAGAACTTTTTGTTAGGCCATCATTGACTTCGTCTCTCCTCTGCCGTTGTCTGAATTAAACCTTTATTGCCTGCACACGAAATGTTAAGTACGGAAAAAAGATACCATAAATGAATGAGGGAAACTTAAAAAGTAAACATGGCTATTGGAGCCCTGAAGTACGTATAATGTGGTAACGACATTCACAGTTTCACCTGTATAAACCCCCGTTTACAATCTGGAATCGCCTGGGGACTAGCTGAGGGGTTTCACATTGGTATTGAATGTGGTCTCAGAGGTGATGTCGTGGTTGTCCGACCAATGTCTTTCGCCCCTTTTGAACTTTGTTTGGTACATCTGTAGGGAATTTCCATCCTTGAAAAAGAGGCCACATAGTATATACTGAAATAAAATTCTCCTCCGTAGGATACGGATGTTAAAATCTTAAAGGCAATAAGCAGTCTTCTCAAATTCATTTTTACTCACCAGCTTATTTTAACCAAATCTCCCTTCATTTCCTTTATCCGTGTTTTTTATGATAATGCTTTGAGACATAAAATGTTGAGAGTTATGAGTTAATGTAGATAAATTTAAAAAATCAGTAACAAAACTATTGTCACATGATTAAAATGAGCCAAAGTTCGTGAATTAGGATGCCAGGATATACTTAGTTTCCCTGTAGAGATAGTTTCAGGGGGAAGATTTGGTGCCCTTTACAAAACGTCTACTTTGAATACCAATTAGAAGACGGTGCCTATCCACGATGTTGTTATCAGGGTCCTGACAGCCTGAGAAGGGTACACAGATCGGAACCGCTTTTTTATTTGACAACCCCCTCCCCCATAATAGAAGTGCAACAAAGTGTGTTTAATGCTGCAGGTACTGTGTTAACTTACGAAATAGAGCCTTCTGGCAGCCTAACGCAGGCCGATTAAGGTGAGAGCATTGGTTAGAAACTGAGCCGTAAAACCTCATCTAACTAATTAATTAACTGTACTCATAGCTTTAAGTTTGACCACTGACCTTTCGGGCCGAGGTCTAGATCTGACAAGAATGTCAACACATCTATGCATCATCCTTCTGATGAAATCAGGACATGAAATCACTATGATGTCAATTCATTCCAAATATCGCCCTACTGACGTTTATGCCAAGACCTACCCTTAATTGATCAGATCTATTCTGCACAGTGGTAACATATTAATTCCCGATCATGCTCTTTTAAGAACCCAGATCAAGATCGCTCATTTTTATAGCTGATCACAGTTCATTAGTCCACTTTGTCAGTTTGTTGATAACCTCGGTCATTGTTTCACCTCACTATCGTTTCAGAACAAGAGCCCACGTCAATAGCATCTCATACTAAGACCTCTCTGCCTGCTCTCAAAATCCTTACCCAAATCTCTATTTTCGTTATCTGATGATCATCTTGTCCAATTCATCTAAGAAGCAATGAAGTTGACAAATCAGATCATGCCTCCACCCAGTTGACAATACATTTCATGCTAAGGTCTCATCATACGGTCATCTCGAACCAAGCTTTCCACTTATACTGTTCACATTTCAGGCCAAGATCTCCAGGTTCAATCCGGCTCAAATCACTGCTCATGATCCCATTACCAGTCCGGGAGATTTTCCCATTCGGGAGAAAACCAAAGTTCTCCCAAATGGGAGAAAACTTCTGTAGCACACCATTCAGGTTCTCTAGCCTAATATAAACAAGGCTTAACAAAGAACGAAGACCACTCAAGAACTTGACGTTTTTCTCAAAATCGGCATGGAGAACCACCAGTTAGGATGTGTCTTTTCGATATCTTTGACAGTAAACTTATCGAATATACATTTTATTTCGTTACATGAGACCGATAGGCTATGCAAGGGGTTTCTAAAAACCATTCTTTATTGAAAATGTACACAAGAACGCATGGAATTGTGGGTAAACTAGGCAAAATGGAGGCGCCCGTGACCAATTTTGGTCCCGAACTGGGGAAACAGTAAGTTCTTCCAAACTGGTTATGTTGACATTCCCGGCAATGAACTAACCAACCTGGCTTGTATCTCCGACCGACATTTCAGCCTCAGAGATGCGGCAACCTGGTTGATCGCATCCCTGGTCAATTTGCTACACAGCTTAGTATGGTTGTTTCTGTTTGAAACTCATGGTGCCCGGGCCGGCACTCGAGTTCACCTTTGCACCCTATTGAAATCATCAGCAAAAATTTCATCCACATCGTTGTGGCTAATATCACAATATCAAACATTTCTTAATGTTCCTATAAACCTCAATCCTTCACTGTACTTTCATATCGAAAAGTGTAAAGTAAATTTATCATTCACATGTTGTAGACTTTTGTTAAGACCCGTCGAACTACCTCACCAGGTGAAGATAAAGTCTGGCTGATGTTTTGAATACAGTACCGTTCATCTTTATGTAGTAGTGGGCTGTAGAATAAAAGCTACATCCTTATCGGTGGTTCACCGTGCTGCTTTTGAAAAAGAACGCAAGTTCTTCAGTGGTGTTCGTTCTTGCTAAACCTTGTTTTTATGAGGCAAGTAAGCCTATGTATTGTGTTGCAGATAGGCTAAGTTTTCTTTCATTCGGAAGAAGTTTGGTTTTCTTCCAAACGGTAAAATCCCCAAAGCAGGTACCTATCTTTGCCGCACTTCGTTGGTGCTACTCGTCGTTTGTGTTGCCCCAAAAACTGATTATCATCTCAGTGGAGTCGGTGGTACCAAATTGAACGGCAGACTTGCTGCAAGCGACAAGACAATGAATGCATTGCAGAAATGCTAAAAGCAGGCAAATAATATGTTACATTTTTCGACGTTCAACTTTCTTAAAACATCAACAGTCCATTGAAAAGTAAAATGTAAGCGAGGGGTTCAGAACGTTAAAGATGAGCAACGCAAATAAACGCCATCCCTTTAAGGCTTCCATTTGAACATTAGCGCTTGAGAATTACACCGAACTAATTACACCTGTAATATTTGCAAGGTCGTTCATAATACCCGAATTCTCTTGCCCTGTTATTGTTAAAGGTTGGACGTCGTGTCAATATGCCGCGACAATTCACAGCCCTTGGGATTGTGTTCACGACCTCATTTTGCCCGTCACGGCTCTTTGATCGCTCTTAGCTAATATGCAGGTTACCAATTTTGAAAGGGAAGAATATTTCAGCTTGGAGTATGTATTGTCGGGAGTAGGAAAAGGCCATTGAGTTGTGTCTGGACGAAGAGCAAAGTTCAAGTACAAGATTAAATAGCTCTTTAAACAGAATTCAAACCCGACGGAAGGAATCATGAATCGCAATAAAACCGTGGCTGCGAAATAAGACAATCACAAACGGCTGCAGTCGAGAACATTTTACAAGCTGACAAGGGAAACGTTTGCTTGCACAAACTCGTCCGCCAATACGTCTGCCTTGTAGAGCATGAAGGTGCTACACTATATAAACACGATTGCCTTGCAGTATTGTAAAGGTCGCTAGTTCAGCCAGGTTGATCGGCGATTGAATAGGTAAGAGACTACAAGGGAAACATTTTTTTATCATAAATAGCTGTTGTCAAACAATGTTGGCATTTGAAGTAAGGTACTAAAATGTTCGAGTGCGGCTCCTTCGCTTATATTCCAGTGTGACAGTAAACGATAGCGTACTTTATTTTACTTTAAATAGTCTTTATTCCAGTGATCAGTTTATTCTGATTTTGTCGGACATCCTAAAACTAGCTCTTGTGTCCGTTTTGCATACCGATTTACATATGTACTAAATGGCAGATGCATAACTGTACAAAAAAAATTATCATAGCCAGGATCGAATGTTAGTCCTTCGATGATTATCATCTAGGCCTATTAGTTAAAATGTTTGAATACATTTTTTTCCATTTGTACAGAATCAGGGGCGGGAGACTAAACGGTCGTATTCTTCGTAAATATCCTACCAGCAGTTGCGTGAAAATTATACCCCAATTTTTCAAGGACTTGTAGCGACTAAGATACTTCCTCGCTAGCGTTCTACCTGCGGGGCCACACTGAGGGAGAAAGAATGGAAGGGGAAATGAAATAATGTGGGCAGTGAGTGACCTGGCCTCGTAATGTTGTACCACATCACGTCTTGTGTTCATTGATGATGTAGAAAAGTTACGTATATTTAATTAATTACCCTATGAGGCCTATGATTACGTCATAAGTCATTCGACCAATGCGGGACGTTTTCATCACATCATGCTAGGTGAGCACCCTGCACGATTTGAACAGGGCATAAAATATAGCCTTCTTATAGAACGTAGAAGTACCAGTGTTCCATGCAAAAGTCCATGAATAAATTTTTCTTGTAACATTTTAAGAATGTGATAGCTCTTGAATGTTTGTAACAATTCCAGATTAGAATTACTTCCAGAGTTGTTCCATGGATGTATTTCTCTGAATACCCTTGCTCCTCGTAACATATAGGGCCTATTATGGAGCTGGCGAGTGCTTGCGTACGTGTGTTGGCCTATTGGCTAGGTATAATATGTATAGTAAGTGTCGGCCTTGGCTTATACAAGAAATACAGTAGGTGCCGTTACCCATTCTTTTCCTCGGAATAGACACAGGAGTCACGTGATCTGATCCCCCACTCACCTCATAGGCTTGTAATTGATGAGTGAGTCTGGAGAGGCGTCCAAGGGTTGGACTCTTTGGGGATTGTTGTTGTTGATCTCTCAAGAAGGAAGATATAATAAGTCTGATAATTCGTGATGTTGTCATGATGGTCAGTGTTAAGTTTTCGTGTTCCTTCGAGCCCGGGGCTCCTCCGTCGGGAGAAGTCCCTTGCTTTCACCTATTGTGGAAGGGCTAGCGGTAGTTTTCATGAAACGTGTTTACGCGACGCCCTCGCCTGTGAACAATCAAACTCATATAGAAAGCAAAAAAAAAATAAATAAAAAAAGTTCTATACTTGATAGATATGGATGTATTCTGAGGTTGTTCACTGCTCCTTTTCTAGTCACTAGTATTGTACATACCAATAAATGAGAGCGGCTTCAAATAGACTCTAAACACATACGTGAAATTTTGCTTCATGTTGGTTTTGCTGTAGTTTGTTATTCAACTTTGTTAATATCCCTGAGTGGGTGGGTTTCTCCAAGCAAACAGCCAAGCTCTTCAGCTCTTGGTGTCTAGGAACCGTTGTGTTACACACAGTCTGCTACTTTTATCAGGTCAGTATCAGACATAATAAGAAGTGGATAGCATTGAATGTTAACTATTAAAAATAAGAAATGTCTTAAACGTTGTTTGTAATTGCTCTATATGTGTACCATACGAGTAAGTTGACCAGCATGTATAAACACATTTCTGTAATGAGAAACTATAGCGTACAATAAAAAGGAGGGGCGTACTGTAGGAACCTAAAACTATCAATTTCTCTTTGTGCGTTGTGAAAGAAGTCAATATCTTCCCAAGAGGTGAAACATTAAAAATAACGACACTGGCATAGCAGTCCGACCCCATCATGTCTAGTCAATTGGCTCATCACATTTGCAGCAAAAGCTTTTACTTTTCCTTCCTACTTTGGGATCTAGGAGGCATCGAAAAATGCATTCCACAGTCTCCAAGGTACTTTTCCAGTCAACATCAAATGATCATGTTTAACCTTCAAAAGACTGAAGATTTAAATTCAGAAAAAAGTTGGCATTGCAACTCTTGATAAACTTTTGCCATGACAAAGAAAAAAGCTACTGAATGTCTTTGGTTCACCATATGCTCTTTAATATTGTTTAAAAAGGCCTCCTATGAAGGCATTGCACTAAGTATCGGTGTTTGTACGTTTCAAGGTTGTATTTTTGGCGATACTGAAAGTTCAGCATAGAATTGTAAATCCTTGGATGATTATTTTCCCTTTTAATTATGATGATAGTTTTTTCTCAAGGAGACATGACCTCTCTAATGAAGTTTTAATTTGTTCAAATGTATAATGCATGCCGTTCGATCATTAGTATGTTTGAAATGAAAAGGTTTGGTCCCTTATAGAGGTGGAATGAAATCATATATAAATGTAGGTGGAAGTTATATAAATGTCATGTTTTAATGATAGATTTGAAATCACAGTAAAGGTATACGTTACAAATTACTCATTACTTTCAAAAATATCCTAGGTTACCATGAGAACGACCAGTTCAATGACATTGAATAAAGTTGGAGGTCAAGAATCTGCAACATTATAGACCTCAGCATTGAGTGTCCTGCATATTTCCCTTCACACATCTTTCTCAATGCATCAATCAACGGTGTTATTAGTATGCCTGAAATGACCCTCGTTCTTGTCGAGTTTGTCTTCATCTTTCAACGTCCTGTAAAATGTGAGTAAAGGATCATAACACTTTTACGATAATGTGTTTCATGTAAACATTCCTTTGGAGCATTCGAATCCAAAGTACTCTTCCGTGCAACCTTCGTCAAATTTCTCGCCTCACAAACGCCCTCTATAAACACTAGTAGTAGTTCATATTGCTCTGTCCAAGGTCGTAACTGATGAGGTAACCTTCCATGACGTACTTGAACTAATAATGTTCTGTCTTCAACCAGTAACTTCTGGACATTCTTTTATGCAATATTTTTTTTTGTTTGTTTGTTATTTCCTTTGAATCAATTTAATTTTGAAGCAATCAATTTCGGATCGACTTATAATTTGACAAGATCACATGGTCTGTGGTCAGTTGATCATGAGGTGAATGTAGGACGTGTCACCGATGTTCATCATAGAAAAATTGTGTGACCTTTCAAGCCAATTGCATCCTTGATAAAGTGTGACGGAAGATTTGTTTGTCTAACGATAAATATCATTGGAAAACTCATCAGAATTACAAAAGTGACTGAGGTAGTTGAAGGTTATTTTCCTTCCAATCTTCATTTCTGGATAAAAAAAAATTGAAAATGTGGATGATTGGAGAAATTTCCAATCTTTATGGGAAAGGTCATAAGCTATCTGTAGCTCACGGATATGCAATCAAAGAAGGATACCATTTATCCATACTTTCATCATTTATTAATCCATTATACATTTCAAACTGCATGATGTAGAAGGAACCATCAGTTGCCTCAGCATTTATGCATGCTTTTTCATGAAAACGAGTACGCTCACTGGAACATTTGTAAGTACTTGATCTACCACTCCCAAACCCACATTCCCCATTAATATAACTGAATTGATGTTAGAGTGAATAAGGTAACTCAGTTTTTGGTTTCGATGAAAGAGAAACCTATGCGGCCATGCTGGCGTGTGTATGTATGTATGTATGTATGTATGTATGTGTGTGTATGTGTGTATGTGCGTATGTGTGTATGTGTGTGTTTGTGACACTTAGCCCGTTAACACGATATCTCAAGAAGGGAAACTCCGACATTTCTCATACTTGGTACATGGATGAGTCATATTGAGAGGAAGATCCCTATTGTTTTTGGTGGAGGTCAAAGGTCATCTGAGGTCACCAGAGGTC
>WURT03106693.1:0-12209 GCA_009936505.3 Holothuria glaberrima
ACACACACAACATCACCATGGCATAGATTCCTTGCCTGCCTTCGGCAAGGAATCAATAAAACCAGAATGTGAGGCATTCACACTCACGAATCTAAAACTGAAGGGGAAAAATAATTCGATTAAGCTGCGCTGTGATGGGAACCAAACCTCCTTACCTCCAGAGTGAAAGTCTAACGCGCTATCCAATGCACCAACAGGATCAGCTAAATGACGACAATCTTTAATTAATATATAAACTCTGTAAAGCACTGTGCGTGAATGAATGCTGACAAATGTGATGAGTCACGCATCTAGTCGAGGACTGTATTTATGTTATTGTCTTTAACGATGGGAAGTGCTCACTCGAAGGTAGCACTTTCATCTAACTGGGGATCATTCAACAGTTCAGCAATCACCCTTTGGTGGCCATGAACGACACAGTATGTACTGTGGAGGCTTCGGCAGCAATGACATGGATGTAGGCTAAAGTGGTATTGACTATTGAGGCTTTTCTCAATCTGAAAAATATTCCTGTATGGTAGCACAAAAAGCGGGTTACACGAATCTGCTCTGTGCCTTGCCGTATCATAATCATGGTATGGTATAAGTAGCCTGTTGTGCTCTTGCACTCACGTCGTTCAAACCACTTTGTAATGCATCCAATACGTACACTGCCATCACTGATATGAATACGCAATAAGCTGGTAGGGTTACATAACCTATGCCTTAGGGAACCCTAGATTTATACGAAATACGCTAAATCAAAACTATATTTTGTGATTACTGTGATGTCATTTTAACGATAAACTTATTTTTGTATTCACTGGATCCTTAAAACCAGTTGCTTGATACCATTGCTTAGTTCTGAATTTAAATAGTACTTGTTGGGGGACAGTAAGCATGTTGTTTGTAGTAGCAGTCTGATAAACGGTAAAGAGGTGATGAAGCTTCAAATTAGACTTAGGACAGTCACTCGGGAGGGAGGAAAGCAAAATATTTTCAAATTATATTAACAATCATTTTTTTGGCATTTAACTTGCATTAATTACGGTTAATAAAAATTGCAATATTGACAAGAGAAATGTCACCATATTGGACCTAATGACTGTTGTAAGTCCAAAACACGACAGATATACTTTTCTATTGGCTCATAAAAATTGAAAGGAGGATTCTGAACCCATGAACACAAAGTGGCATAATGCTGTCAAACTAGAGTGTATCAATACTTATTCAGTAACTGTCATAACAGTTTATTCAATTACTGTCATAATTATGTACCAACCATTGACTGAAAGAAAGTTTAATGCAAGCTTTATAAACAAAGGTCAATGCACCATCCCAGCTGAGACAAGGGTGGGGGAAGGGGGGTTGGATAACAGACTGTGATTAATTTCATTTCCAAATGTTTGACTTATTTCCTCCATCACTGAAAATCTGAATATGATGGCTTAAAGATTATACTTACTCTGTTGTATCTTGCAATAATGTCAGCAGTTACCACAGTAACAATGTTCCCAATATCATTACAAAAACTCTCAGAGAACCTCATTTGCCGAGGAGAGTCTAGTTTTTCTGCATCGGCTAGCTGCTGGGCCATATTCTTTATCTACATTACCAAAAGAAGAACAAATCAAAGGGGAGTACATACCACCAGCAAAAACAATTTGTAAGACCTTATAATTTAGCAGATCTCTTCAGTAAACTTGACAACAACACCAGTAGGCCTTAAATTCAGACTTTGCTACAGATAAGGTGCCAAACTGCTAATGTTAGGAAAGACCTGCAATGTTCGTCCACTGGTGGATTAGTACTCATTTGTAGGCTAGTAGTCAATACTTTGTGGCAGCTGGTTTGGTGTACTTTCTGCAGTTGTAATATCATTTTCAGAGTTACACCTCTATTAAGAGTAGAAACTAGCAAGGTCCCAAGTGTCCAACTAATCAAATATTGATTCAACCAACACTTCCTTCCCACCACATCAAAGATGCTTTATCTCCATGTCTGATCCTCTCTACTTGTAACCTAAGCAAAGTCCCCACATTCCCTTTCCTCTTTTTACATTATGCCTTCTCCATTTGCCCACTATGAATAAAGAGAGGCCCTTCCATGCCTCACCCCAACAAGGAACAATCCCAACCACCACCCTAATTATCCACTCCCCTTACACCATGACATCAAGAACACCCCTCTCTTTCCTTTCTTTCCTATAAATGAACACCTGTCTTTTGCTTTAAAGAAACACCAGAGTACTCTACT
This sequence comes from Holothuria glaberrima, assembly GCA_009936505.3. Lineage (NCBI taxonomy): Eukaryota > Metazoa > Echinodermata > Holothuroidea > Aspidochirotida > Holothuriidae > Holothuria > Holothuria glaberrima. The sequence continues at coordinate 2,236 of WURT03106693.1, forward strand.
TGTCATTTGGAAGTTTCATCCCCTTGTTCAAAATGAAACCAAACAAGACCCATCTTCGAGGCAAGCATTCATTTTCAAAATCAACCCAAAGCCTCCTCATTTGGCAGCAAAATAATATCTAAGAATGTCCCCCTCCCATTGCACTCCCTCAACCCTTGCTCACCATGATATCAAAGTAGAACCATGCATGTTTGAAAGTCTTCTCCTTCATATTACCACTAGAGACCATTAGCTGAAGGGCAATCTCTTCTTGAACCAACTGAAAAGAAATTCCACAAAATTGTGTTTTAACGTAAAATGAAAACACCATGTAGTCACAGTTGTATGAGGTACCTCATGCAAACAAAGTGACTTATAAGACAGCCAGTCAAACAAGCACACTGAGAAGACATAACTATTGTTAAACAATATTTGATACCAGCGATAATTTTCTACTTTTAATCAGTTCATCTGACATTTTGCAAACTAATATATTTAAGGAATTCAGACTTTTTAACATAATGCACAATTGTAGGAATCAAATGTTCACCTTTTCAACATGTGTATTTCATCACATTTACAAAATGCAAAAATTTACGAAATCATAAAAGCAAGCAAAGTCAGCTAGCTAATTGGTCTGCCTGAGAACACTTCAGTCTGGTGTGTAACATACTTCAGCAGCTGGACAATCAATTTTAATGGCAAGCCTATGCAAATGGAGAAAAGTCGGAGTACGAAGTGGAAAAACCCACATACCTCTGGTGTAATTCGAACCCACACAACTGTGAAACACACTGGAAGCTGGAATAAACCACTCTGTCACTAAAGGACCCAACATCTTAAAAGGACGCAATGCTTATTTATCATAAAAGGAACTCGATCGTTAAAAAAAAAAAACTCACTGCTCATTGATGACAACACTATGTACACTGTAGCCTTGGGTGCCTCCAAAAGGGAAATCATAATAAATCATAATAAGATTGTACATGTGAACTGGAAACAAACTATCCATCAATTCTTATGACATAATGACAGTCTGCTAATATCATGCTGGCTTCCCTCACTCATACTGACTCTTTAACTGAACTCTTGTTTCTTTGCACTGGCATCACACAAAGGTGTATGACCCACAAAGGAGTTGAGCTAAAATAACATGGAGAATGAGTTACGTACAATTAGAACACAATGTTTTTCTTATCAAAATTCACTACTAACAGTCTTACACATCAATAACATATCCTGTCTTTTGTAAATCTGGCAGCCATCAAAATTAGCGTTTCCTTAATCCCCATTGATTAAAACAAAATGTTTTGTTGCATTTTCTTACTCCAAATTATGGAAAAGAGAAGAGAGACATTACTAACCTTTTTAGGGGGCAACCTACCCCCATACCCAATGACTGGTACGTTTCCCATTCCTGTTGCACTCTGACTGAACCGGTTTGGAGATGTCCGGGAGGAGGGGGAGGAGTCCAAATTGGCAAACTGACTTTCCAAGAAGGCTTCAAGGTCCTGATCAGGTGAGCTTGGTATACTTAAACTGGCACTATTGGGACGTACCGTCCGACTCTTAAAATTCAGACTTGTAGACCGTGCAACAATGGTACCATAGCCTGGTGGGATGTTGAAGGAAGAAGGAGAGGTGGGGCTCCTTGGAGGCTGGCCTAGTATAGGGAATGAAAAAAAATACTGTTTTCACAGTTTCCAGAAAGAAACCCTCTGCAAAGAAAACTTCATAAAAAGTGAAAAACTACAATAATATTTATGCATGGTTGCAGAGCTTCATAAAGGAAAGAAATAAAAATGTGAGAGAGAAATGAAACCAGGAATCTGTCTTGAAGTGTTTTTGGCTTCATAGACTATTCCTGCACAATAAAACACTTTCCTCACTATAGTTTCTGACAACATTTTACTGTCACAGCCTTGTGTTTTCAAAAGGTTTTTGGAGAAACATTCCTATGCTTTCATGAAACCACAGACAGGTAATAATTGGCCTAATATCCTGACTCCAGTGATGGTAGAAACTGCAGGGAGGCCAGTAGCCAGCAGTGGGGTACCTAAGGTGATACAGGTTTGGCACATATCCTTGGCACCATTTGAAGAAGGGGGTGCCACTTATGCAGTTTGGCTTGTGTTTTTGAGCCGATTTTATGGTTAAGTAATCTAACAGAGATAAGAATTTTACATGATGTTTGAAAAGGGGTCCAATGTAAGCCCTTCCCATAGCCATGTTCAGCAGATAAACTCTTGTTTGTATAACTGCGTTTAGGTATACCTTTAACAACTGAAGACTATAATAAGGTCATACAAGGTTACGGTGGTTAGTAAGCATTCTTGTGATGAAACTAGAGTTATAATTCAAATCTTTTCAGCACACTGGGAACCTACTATAAACATAATACATCCTTTGTGGAAGGCACTTTAAACTGTAAATATTTTCACATGCCCAGTTCCCTTGAGTATGAAAACCACAATTTTTATAATCCCGTTACTCCTTTGAAGTTTTTTTGCTAACACATCCTTTAGACTTTTCTAAACATGCTGCAGAAAGCTGCTGATGCCACTAATTTATGGGTATCAAAGGCATCACAGAATGCTTAAATTGATCATTTACAAACACATCCAACAATTATTTAGCTTTTTACAGTTTAATCACATATCAAATAACACAAACAAAGAGTACCTGGTGCCCGAATTGAAAGGAAAATTTCCCAATTAATGGAATCAGAGATGACAACACTGGCAACACAATGCAAAATAATGTTCAAAGATTCCAAAGCCCTTAAATAGGTGGAATACTGCCATCTACCATCGATCTTACCTTCTACTACTGTTCCCTCATCATCTGTATCAGGGGGTATAAAAACGTAATGGAGGAAGGACGAAAGAAGATTGTTTCTGCCATGATTATCATGGCTGTTGTCAAGCAAAGTGTGAATCCTGTCCACAATGTTTGCGATGGCCTCAAAGCACTGCTGTCCCATGTTCACTGGGGGAGGAGAATAAAATGTTGCTTTACTGGTATATGAATACTACATCTATAAACCCAGAGGTGGAAAATATTTAAGTGAGATGAAAAATATACATTTGGAGTTTTGCAAAAGGAGGACAATAACACTGTTGAGATGATAGTCAATTACCTTAAAAATTTCTCATGAAAATGTGACTTTATGAAAACCATTCTGAGAGAGTACTTTTCACATTTTCACTTAGTCTTTTGTTTTGAGAATACAAATCTCCATTTGTGTTTGTACTACTTTCTTGATAATGTAGTATTTGAGTCCTCAATAGCAAACACAAGTCTTAAAAAATTCTACTAAGATTCAAGACCAATCAGATTTTAAAATGAAGATGATGTATGTCAATCTCATTCAAAGACTTCTTGTGATGTCTTATGAAAACTAAAATAAATGATAGAAATCATTACGATGATTCAGACAATGAAAAGCTTACACAATTCCAAAGGATCTATGACCCCTAAAGCTGGGACCCAAGACTAACCAACCACTCAGACTCTTATATGAAGTCTGCCATGCTAGGCTATACTCTAGACTGGCTAAACAGGACCAGTAACCTACATTATCCTGGCCAAATGACCATGGAAAGATGCAGACACCTTGAAAGACAAGACTGAGGCAGAAAGTAGGAAAACTGAAATCAAATGTAAACAGGACTTTGACATGCACTGTTAATGCAATTTCACACTAATGGGGCATATGAGCATATTCATTAGTTTACTTGTATTCATCTCTGATATAAGCTATATAAGTACAACATGAGGTTTATATAGGAGAAGTCAGAAAAGGACAAAGTTTCCATGCAATTTCACCTGTATACATACATCATTTCACCTGTATACAATGTCACCTGTATAAATACATCATGCAAGGATCATAAAGAAACTTTAAACAAGTAAGACTTATATTTACAACTTTTCCAGTTCAAAAGTTTCCACAAAAATGTGAATTCACATTTAGTGAAATAATGAAATGAAACATTCACAAGTTTTCACTTAAGTAAAAGCAAACATTTACACCTTAATGCTTGTCTATTTGCGAGAGGAGAAAAGGAAAGTCCCTGATTTTCCCACCCCCCCCCCCCCCCAAACCAGGGCAATCATTACCAAAAAAGTGCTTTCCATTCTCCCTGTCAAAAATTTATAGCATCTTTCTGGGTCTACTTCACACCTCATCATCACACTGAAAGTACACGGAAGTAGATTCCTTTCCCCTTCCCATTAAAGCCCCCTCCAAAAAACACCCCTTTTGTTTTTCTCTTTTAAACTTCAATCCCTTTTGGCCTTCCAAGTCCAACAACAGTCATAGACATATATCAATTACTGCTATCTTTCCTATGAACTTTAACCTGTATTTAATGAATGCACTCTGCCTTGTATACAGAGTATACTTATTTTAATTTAAGCTTAGGAATGCACAAGTATAATCTGACCACAACAGACTGGACAAAACATAATAAATGACATTTTTTGTGACAGTTTTCTGCAGTTTTAATAACGACAGTTTTCATGCAGGGACAATGAATGTTAATGTTTCCATACAATGTTTCTATAGGAGAACGGGGGTGGTGTTGGATGCATCATTTTGAGCACTGTCTACAAATACTGTGTATAGTTTACAAATATGTGTGTGAAAGTTTCTATTTGTGTGTAAAAGGATATTAGCTGCTACAGAAATAACTATACTAGTGCTATGATCTGTAACAAGTGCATACAATCTTCATATTTCCCTTCATATTTTCTCTTGTAAACAAGTGCTGATATTACATATCTAGGATGTACAATCACATCATCTTCTATTGTAAACATGTCCATGTTGGACAGCATCCATAGCATCTGTGTGCTCTCTTCACACAGCGCACATCTCACTTGACCAACTTCACTGGAAACATACATTTGTGCATGTCTATCTACATGCTGTATGTTGCTTCATCATCTGCAAATCCGCCCATTAAACGACAAATTCCACAAAATCATACTGCCTCTCCTAAGTATATTATCATCAAGCTTCACACAAAATCTTAACAGCAATAGTTATAATAATTCAGGCCTTGAAGGGCAGTTTTTTACCAAGCTAAGCAACCACAAAGTTGTGCCCATAGGACTTATGAATTATAACTTCACATCGGGTGGCTAACCAACTCACCAATTTAGATTAATTTCATTTCTTTTGAAAAGCCAGTTCAGATGGGAAAACCATAGAAGGAACTTGGATGAAAAACCCATCTTACTTTGACCTGGCCAAGGATCAAACCCCTAACCTCCAACTTGCCAAGCTTCATTGCTTCATATGGCATCGCCTTAATCCACTACACCACAGCACCATTAATACATCCCTTACATATATGCCTCTGACTCATACAAGTCTCTACAGCTATCTCTGTGATATATAATTATCTTGTGTTTCTTGCAATAAAAAATGCCAGTTTGGAAACCATGAACACTTTACGCATCATGATGCAAAACCTTCTGCAATTGGGATGTGATGAGGATGTCGGTAGAATAAATGCTACCCCACCACAAACGCTTAAGCCAGAAACCTTAGGAACAAATTGTGTCCCTGAAGTATTCTAAGTATAATTGTGTGCTGTCATGCTGGTGATATTTTCAAGTGTAAGAAGAAGAGATGTTACATGATGATAGAAGAAGCACTCAGGTGATAGGGCTAGGAGTCTAAGCTTATTCTGTAGCCGAATATAAGGTGACTGGAGGATTTGAATAGTTTACAATTTCCATGTTTCAAATGTCACTAAGTATTGTAATCATGTAAGCATGATTGCATGTTATAAAGAGGACAGACAAAACCAGGTATCCCGTAGTTTGTTCTCTGTTACTATTCACTACTGTCCATAGAAAGCCTGACCTAACAAGGTCTGTAACACAAGCATGCACCTTTCTGCAATGTGTCTTTTTTCAAATCTTACTCACGAGAGGATATCTTGTATTCCTTCTAAAATGTTGTATTGGCTGATACAGCATCAGAATATTCATAACTCCTAGCCCAATAAGATGTGTACGGGCCTTTTTAAACACCAATGACATTACAGGCGTCAGTGTCTAATACAACAAAAGTGACTATGTAAACGTGAGCAGATACCATCATTAAGATAACCCTCACTTTGAGAGCCCATCGGCATATCTGATTTCAAAGAAAAAGAACCACATTTGAAGAAATGAAAGTAAAAGATGATGTGATGATGAGAATATTTATCAAACAAAAATAATTTGCAATGTCATGCATATATTCCCTATCAGAAACAAAAGTTCGTGATTTCAGTCATGTCACTGCCCCTTCAGGGATAAAATTTTGCGATGTCATTGCAATTAATATACATCGGGAAATACCAACAACGATGTCATTACAATTACTTTAAATAAGTTAGCATGCCAAAAATCACTAATATTTTAACTGAATTTTCCAAAAGTAAAAGACAGTGTCATCATTTTTATTCCCAGTTTTGTGCAATAGTTGGCTTAGTTTGGTTTGACAGTTTAGTAGGAGTGAAATGTAAACTGGCTGTGTTGTAATCCAAAGTTTTACTGTAAGTACTTTATTTTCCATCCATCTGTCTTTCAACTTGAGATCATATATTTACATTTTTAAGTTTATCTTGCTGCCTATTTAAGGAATAAATCGCATTTAGCCAACTAATAATGAATTAGTGAATAAACCATCGAGACTCCAAATTTGACAAAATAAGGGACGAGGCAAAGCCAAGTCTGTTGTTTTGCCAAATTTGAAGTCGAGACGGTTTATGAGACAATAATAGCCTGACAAATGTGGTTTATTCCTATTCTACCACAGAAAATGTGTGAAAAACTTCATTTTTATCAGTCTTTACGTTTACTGACCGTGGGTTGCATAATAACAGGTCAGTGTTTAACCAATCAGAATGCAGGATTCTCAATAATGGATGGCTAGAGGTAGTAGAATGTAAGCTACAAGTTTACCAGGCAACACATGTTTTTACAACAGCATTACCCCTTTATCACACCTTACATATAAAATAAAGTGAAAGCTTCTTTTCATGAAAATTTTTTCAATGGCACTTCACTGTTCATAGTTCTCCTAGGATTTGGGTGAAACCTAATGGCTACTTAAGCATGTGAAAAATTCTGGGGCAATTCACTCTTCTCAAACCTTTTTTTTTAACTCAAAAATGAGATTTTAAATTTTGAGCACCTCCAATCTAGTCTTTACATTTGGGGGCAAATGAGTACAGTATAGTCCAGCACCATATTACTTGAACAGTCAGGCAAGCTCTTCAAACATATGTCAGACTAACTACATGGTAACAAATGTTGCTACTACCTGTCATCTGGCTCCTGTCAGCTGTGAGTTTATTCATTTATTCACTTGTTTTTTTTTTCTTCTCCTTCATAGGCAGTAGTTGTCCCTCTCACCTTAATGGTTTCTACTTCCCCAATACTAGTCCTTAAGATTAGGCTTTTGAAAAGTTAAATTTTTGAATATTTTATAGATTTCAAAGCTTTGCATTATCACAACTCCAAGGCACCTCACGTAAACAAAAATATGTGTAGAGGTAAAAAAGTTTCACTTTCAAAATATCAACTACCATAGCATCAACTCATATTTCATACACACAGTAGCTTGCTGTTGCCAGCTCTACAATATTTTGTGTGGTGAGGGTGTCTTCTAAATTCATTCCAGCCTTAAACCCATGATTACAGTGGTTATAGGGGACCCACCCACTAATCATTATATCAAGAAGTCTTTAAACCCCCACAAGGGTTTTTAAAGGGGATGCACTTCAGGTAGACAATATTCCTAGCATCATTTCTTTAAAGCGGACAGAATTTTAGATAGCACACACCTTTTAACGCCAAAATTCTGAAAAGTGATCTGTCTACTAAAGGCGAGTGTTGTTTGGAATGATAACTGATATATTAGGGCAGTGGTTCTCAAACTTTTTTAGACTACTGCCCCTTTCAACCATCTTGAACTGTTCAACCCCCTGTTGAACCCCCTGCCCCACCCCTCCCCTCAACCTACCATTAATGGTAGGACGCTCAACAATATTTTTTTTTTTCTCAGTTTACTTTTTAATCAATATGCAGAAGAAATTGGACCTACAGGGTGGAGTTTTAAAATTTCTAATGCCATTTTTGGATTATTTTTGGTCACAAAATTTATTTTGGGGAGGGTAAGGGAGGGGTCTGGGAGGGTGAGGGTAGGTAAAAAGGAAGTCAAAGGGAACAACTAGCTGAGGGGAACAAACCCCTGGATGCCTAATTGTGCCCTTCATGGCCGCAGTGATGTGTCGTAATTGCCAGGGACCCCCAAATCAGTTCCAATGCCCCCTGTTCCAGTGTATTCATTAGCACCCACCTAAGACTTCTCAATGCCCCCTGGGGGTGGTAGGGACCACTTTGAGAACCACTGCATTAGGGGATGGGTGCACAGAAGGAGAGTACAACATGAAGATACAGATGACATAATAACGGATCCCAAAACTTAGAATGCAGAACCTATAGCAGGTGCAATACACTGAAAAATTGTACGTTCACAGACAGCAGGAGAAGCCACAGAGAAAACCAATGAAAGCAATATTTCTGGTTTTTAATGTTTTGATTGAATTGAAAAGATGCTTAATCTTTCATGGTGATAATGGAATAAGGGGTCATTTTATAGGTCAACTTTACAGTTTAGTATTAAACTTCAATTTAAAGGGAACCATAAGACAATAAAGACCCCTCCTCTGTAATACTTTTATACTAACTTTTTTCATTACTTACACACCAGATATTTACCAACTTAAATTACAGAATCTTCCTCAACTTAAATCTCTTCATTTGACATTCATTCTGCTAAAAAAGTTGAATTCTCAACACTGTTTTTGTAACAGTTTCTTATAAAGCAAGGATAATAGGTTAGATCACTGGATGGCACACAAAAACAAACAATTGGGAAGATATTAAAGGTCTGCCTACTACAGCTAGTTAATCACATCAAACACAAACAACATGTTTCATCAATTTGAAGTGAACAAACAAGAAGGGTACCACAACAAAAAGGGTAAATGCAATTAAAAAGAAAAAAAGTTGTCGGCTGGGAATGTCATACTCCCTAACCCCCACCCCAACCCCCAGCCCCTAACCACTCATTGCTTAACTCATTACAATTGTCAACTCACCGATTCGACCAGCAATGACAGGGGATCTGATCATCATTAGAAACAACTTATCCATGATGATATAAAGAAACTTCACCAAGGGTTCATCTGCTGCTTTGCTCAGCTCCACTACACTTCTCCTTAATTCCTCATCCATCTTGTGCTCTCCGATGGCCCTTGGGATCTGACCGTCTTCTACGGAATGACATAACTTCAAGAAATTGTCAATGTAGACATCCTGTGAATAAGAGGGAGAGTTGAAGGATAGAAAAGGAAGGACAGGAGGGAAAGGGAGATAATTTTGTTATAAAGAGTGAGTACTGAAAGTCAACAAGCTTACCAGAAAATTGTAACTTTCTGGGGGACTTGAAGATTGACAACTTTGGCATGAACTGTGAATCCTTTGCACAATGCTGTAAAAGCCAACCTTGATTGTACCCTTCTGAAAGCTTGTTTCTCTTAGAGACAACCTTAATTGTAAGCCAACCTTAATTGTACCCTTCTGAAAGCTTGAGCTGTTTTATACACCATGTGGTCCAAGGACCTCTCAGTGATCCACCAAAAGATTATTGGTGGTTGCATAAACCTTCTAGATTGCTTTGTATAAATTTGATAATTAGTGGTCCATCAAACTCTTTGTGGTACAGGAAGTGTAACACTGTCGAATGGCTCGGTATTAAAATCAAACCAGAAAGCCAAAAGGCTTAGTGATTCCTTGCCTTTGTAAAATATGTTTTGTGAACTGTGGTTTGCAAACTGACAAGAGCCGAACAGACACAATACATTCACTCCACATGTGAACTACTTTTTGTTCTGAGAAATTCTTTTATTCCTTTGTACTGAAAT
>WURT03106704.1:0-12208 GCA_009936505.3 Holothuria glaberrima
TGAATTACAACTTCACGTCGGGTGGCTAACCAACTCAACAATTTAGATCAAATTTGGTCTCTTTTGAATTTGAAAGGGCAGTTCAGATGGGAAAACCCTAGATTACTCTTGGATGAAAAACCCACCTTACTTTGACCCGGCCGGGGATCAATCCCCAAACCTTCTGGTTGCCAAGCTTCATCGAATTGTTTAAGTTATACAGAATAATGCCTTGGTTTATTACACTATGCCATATTTTCACTCTGAAACCTTATGGAAGACACTTGCAAAAGGGTTACTAGAGACTTAGAAGACTTAGCTGGAGTTTCAAAATAAGTTTGGGGGTAACTGATAGTTCCCTATATACTTAGAAGTTTTGGGACAAAAAAATGAGGATATTTCCAAAACACAGACCAAGGTCCCAGCTGTGCGTGGTACTACTAAAACTGAACTTCCCCTGCACTACTGTTGTGCAGTGTTTAATGGTTAATTTTTGTGCAGTATACATGTTCAACACAATCAATGCAGCAACAATAATGCATACAACAGTGCACATGAAACAGAGAAATTTAATAGTAATAAAATGCAAACATTTTTTGCAGCAAAAGTAAACAAAATATTTTCAACTCCCTCACTTAGGAAATAATGACAACAGACTGATGTTTTCGCTACCAGTGTATTACTGTACAACTTGATAACTAAGGCTTCAATATCCATGAATTAATTCCAGCTTGAAATTTGATTCAAGCTCATATACCTTTAAATCTCTTTCATGCTATATGAATTAAACATGAATATACCATTTTTGATATGATATGAAAGTTTGTTAATACTTTAGATTTTGTTAACCTTTTGCACTTTGCAATGTACATTTTAATTTTTTTTTCTATTTTTTATTTTTTCAAACATGCTACAAACCCTACTGTCTGTTGCTGAAATGGCTTTCCATGAAATGATAGGGTCCTCAAAGTATATTAAAAATTTTCTTTTAATTTAACCCTCAACATATCCTACATTCCTACATAACTTCAAATGTATCATTTACAAACTTATCTACCAGAGTGTACTTGAAGAAAGCAGGTAAACAATGTCATCTATTCACATTGTTAAACAATGTCTTTGTTTCTCTGCTTTTCAATCTTTTGTTTTTGACCTTGAATTAGTTTGGGGTTTATAGCTTAACCACAGAGGATTACCGTTCGAAACACAGCATTAATCTCTTGTAACGGCATCAGATTATGGAGGGTAGATTTGCACATGAAATTGAAAAGACAACATAACAAAGTACATCAATGTGAGGGAATGTATCACTGCTATGTGCTTCAACTTCACTTTGGGCAACAAATGTGCAAACACACATTGTTCACACTTCCTCAGCTATACAATGGAATTGTATCCGATTTTTCACTACAATGGTTACATTTGCACACCTTTCTATAAACTAAAAAAATGTAAGATTAAACCTATCCTTTGGTGATTCACTCAAGCTACCCTGAGAATGATTCAACACAGCCTGACCCTTAAAACTGGAAAATGAACTGTTAGCAAGTCTCATAAGTCAGATAAATCTCATGCCAAACCCGAGCAATACATGTCACATGCCTCAAACTTTCAATAATTGTCAATTCAAGTACATACCAGTGATGTTTGGCTGTCACCCATTTCTGTTGAGAGAAATACAAACAACCATTGTCAAGCAAAGTCTCTTTTCAATGCAAAATTAAAAAAAAAAAAAATAAAAAAAAATAAAAATCAGAACATAAAATACATAAGGGCAACTAGCAATTTGCTCTACAGCAGCAAAAATTACCCTAGAAAGATACTGAGAAGGTCGACAAAGTATCAAGTTACAAAATAACTTTCCTCCCCTCCCAAATATTTGTATCCCCCCCTCCACCCCACAAAAAAGTACCTCCTGTAGACTCCAAAAATAGCACCATATACTATTCAGAGGATGGTTTTTCCAAACTTAAAAACATTTTAAATTGACCCTTGGGAAAAAAAGAGCAAAATTTTACCCTGATGGACATAAAAAGTTAAATTTAACAGTGAATCACAGGGTGGGGGAGAATGTCCATTTCATTCTCAGTCTACTTTATCAAATTATTACAATCCTTCTCATTACACACTCTTCACCCTCGACTTTCCTTCTAAACTTTTTTAATTCTACTTAAGGGGAGCAACATCACAGTCCGGCACTATGAGAAGGCACTTTCACAATGACAAATTGATAGCAAAGCTGCCATAGCTCACACAAATCTGTTATGCTTTGTTGGAAATGGCAATCATTTGTTACTCAAAACTTAAAAAGAATAAGTTTTAAATGACAAAAAATTAAACAAATCAAATTAATCAATAGAATAACTTCACTTGCATCTTAGTTTAATTAGTTGCACCTTATTTTCATCAACATATGAGGAAAACCTAACAGAATTGTAACATGTATTAATCCCATGAAATACATATTTTTTGAAAATTCTATCAGATGGCAATTCTATCAGATGGCAATTCTTCAATAATATTCATGCCTAAATAATTTACATTCTACAATTATTCTGATTAGATTGTTTTGAATAAGTGAAAAAATATATGCCTATTAACAAGAACAATCCATAATTAGTCATGCTGGGATAAAACGAAGCCTTCTTCACCTTTTTTCATTAAATCCTGAGTGCAATGTTTTGGTAAGATTATCCCTTTTTCCCAATTATCTTTTTCTTCTTTGCTAGGTTAAATCTAGGTGAAACAGCTCTTTTTGGTGGTATGTCACCTGACCTTTAAATAGTCACTAACATAGGTAACTACAATGAGGATCAAAACAGACCAACGCTTAGTTCTTACCATCTGGAATTTCCTCTTGAAGATCCTCATCCTAGAAACAAAGAAAAAGGGAAAAGATCTTTATTAAGAAAAATTTTAAGAAATAAAATGTTTATTAAAAATAAATAAATGATGCATTTTATGAGAAACTATGGTAGCCTTTATGTTACAATTTCATGAAACAATGACTGACAGAACAATTGACTAGAAGTGAATCCTTTTTTTTTTATCCCATTAAAAGGAAATGAAAGCTTTGGGACAGGGTATACTATAAACAGGCTGAAGAAATCTCATCTACTGGGTAAATGAAACCTACCTTCAAGAATTTGTCTAATAAGTTGATTTACCGAGCGCTAACACCAAACTGTAACTTGACAAGACCAACTTATAATAGTTATATATCAATCCCTTTTAAAGTTGTATCATTGCCTTAACACAAACTTAGAGTTTCTACTGACTTACAATTGATGTGCTTCAACATTAATTTCCTGGTTTGCACTTACCGAAAAGTCGCTACTGTCAGAGAAGCCTGCCAAGAGTGAATGAAGAAGAAAGATAAACCAAAAGTGTATGTGTCAACGATGAAGTGCTGCAGAATCACCCTCTATTGGCAGGGGTTACTGAGGTGCTATTAGTTTTTCCAGATGGTTATTGCAGGCAGTAATGGGTACATATGTAAATAGTAGGTAATGAGGAGCAAAATAGACTTAACAATCAAGTCTTCTGAGCAAATGAACCGTTTTATGTCTGTACGGTGGACCAGTTTCAACAATCTACGCCTAAGCCCTAACTGAATCTGTGCCCGTCCTTGATCTGTGTCCGATTAAACAACTACATAGACTGTTGTACATTTCACCCATGATTATTCAAATCATGATGTTTGCACGTCTTGAAAACCACAGAATCACTCCCAGCATAGAATAAACGTGTGGTTACAGTGAGGAGAATAAAATTACATTGCATATGTCACACATCTGGTATTGAACTGTTTAGATCTTGTAACCTCTGGACTTACTATTCATTAAAATGTGGTTTAAAAAGAAGGTTAGGAATGGTTGATGAGGGTTTGCATAAATTAGAGTCTTTGAATTGTATTGCACTATTTTAAAAATACCATTGTGTGGCATTCATTTAAAACTACTTTCTTACAACCACCATCCTTTCCTAACATCATGCAGTACTATGTACGGCTGTTTATACAAGCACACTACTTTCCACTAAATTGATGTTCAGAATCTACAAGGATGACGGTCTTATGTTTTGGGAAGGGGGTGGGGGGGTTAGACATTGTATGGAAAACTACCTGGATAAAGACGTCATGGTGGAAATAAGATCTACCAAGCAATACCTAAGATTCTAATTACAGAGTCTAAAGAAGGACTGTTTTAAAACTGATAGCAAATGCTATCAATCCCATACAGGTATTCAGAGTTCAGATCTATATAACCCATGTCATTACCACACGATTCAGTGCTATACTGACAAGCTCTTCTTTGGAGAGTACGAATATATGAGAACTCATAAGGCCTACAACAAAACACCACAACAAATAGTGCCCAAGTATATGTCAACCAATGAGCACTGTGCATAGTACATTCAAACATTAACCAATAGCGATGTAAATTTAGACTGACTGTGGTACACTGGCAATTGAGTTTAGTTCCCACTTTAAGTGATAAATTGAAAGGACCAACTTCCCTTGAGGTCCACCAGACCAATTTCAGAACATACTTCAGCCATAGTGAGCAAATTGATAACACCTACAGTAACAGAGGGACTAGGTAACAGATACCTCAGAGTTTACGTAAAGAACCAGGGAGCTTAAAAGATGACCAAACACTGTAGAGGCATTAAACTGTATGTAAAGGCAGAGGGCAGTAAAATTTGTGCAATTCCTGAAGTTTCATGATCTCCAAAAAAATATTTGCTGACTTTTGGTATGATTCCAGTGTTAGACTCAAAGAGTGTGTTCCCACTGAGTGCGAACAGGAAGTCAAATCCGGATCTGACCCGAGCAGGGGATCAATTTGCAAATGGGAACACTTTCGTTCCCCGGATCATATCTCGAGAGCTTGATCGCCCTTCGGGAGGATAAAAAAATAAGTGGGAACACAATGGGGGATCAAGGTGACCCGAGATCAAAGCATATTCATATCCCCCACCACACAAACTTGTGTAAACAAACATAACCTGCAGATATAATTTCAATGACAAAGTTTCCTGTCACTTGAACCAGAGGAGGCGATCAGATCTCTCGCAGGGGATCAAATGGGAACACTCTTGCGGTTGGCCATAAAATTTTCCAGTTGACTAAGCTTGGGGGATCAGCAAGGGGGGATAAAGTGGGAACATGGCCAAAGAGGACTACATGTGTCTGCATTTCACTAGTTTTTCTAGTCCTAATGAAGCATGACACTTGCCATCATTTGATCAAATTACAACATGCAAGTACTTCCAAATCCTTGATGGCCAAATGACTTCACCTTAGAGTCTGAAACCTGAGATGTTTATTCGGTCACACCTTTTCTGAAGCATTGCTTTTACTTAGTAGCTAAAATGTACAGTTGTCTGTACCATGGAAGTACTCGGAGGTAGTACTTCCATGGCTCAACCATCCATCGCATATTTCTTTTAAACTGGGGATTCATGAGAAACCATTTGAAACAATTGAAATTAATGATGAGAAAATGCATTAGTGACAGTTGGAATTGTCAAGCCACCTTCATAGTAAGTGACTGACACCCCCACTTAGGCGACTTCAAGTCCAAGACCCCTGAATAGTATGGAGGTAAGAATTTACAACTTATTACAGTATAGTTTGGAACATCACAGATCAGTGCTTCTCTCTGGTGTTTGACATGCATGTTTGTCACAAGATTTTTGGTCAGTTAGGATACCATTGTACATTTTTCCTAAAATTTTTAGGTGCTTCCATGTACCCCACAAAATCAAGTTTGGACAGGGAAAAGAGCACAAGTACAAATGATACCGGCAGTGTGGCAGTGTGGCAGTGTCTTGTGTTAGGTTGTCAATCTAACACAGGTATTATGGTGAAACTGTGCTGGTGAATTGTTTTATCTCAAAAAGCCAAGTGTATTGTGCAGTATACAACCTTCATAATTTCACCATCTCTGGCTGAACGCACAAAAATTTGTGGTAACATAAGCCTTCTAAATGTTCAGGTGCGTGGCTTGTTGCACATTCATATAATGCAGAGATAGGTATGGTTCAAGCTGGTTATTATTAGAACAGTTTTTGTTTTAATAAAATTGTTGGCAAATTTTCACTCTCTTTGTGTCATTCAATTTAACCATTCTCAATGTCATATGAATCACTAAACAGAAAAATTTTCATTAATGAACATCATAGTTAGTACACTGACCAACAAAGAAAACCACGAAACCTAATGTTTTTTTTTCTTTTATCGATACACACGGAATCATGTTTGTGACTAACATGTATCAAAAGTGAAGTGTACACATTTGTCACTTTCGTAACCGAAGATATTGGACAATGAGATACAAGTGAGTTACATTGTCAAAGTACAGCAACTAACATGAAAATGTCCAAAAAGGAAGACAACATGAAAACCTTACTTTCAGAGCTGTGTTGTGTGGGACAGTGCCATACAAGTGAGTCACATTGTCAAAGTACAGTAACTAATGCTACTATGCCCAGAAAGGGATACAACATACAAATTTACTTTCACTGATGCATTGGTTTTAGATTTCAAACCTTTCCAAAAATGGTCATATTTGGGTGTCAGCTTGCAAGGTACTTGGTATTTTATCTGATAGTATAATAATCATGTCACACCTGGTGATGTTATAAATTCTACAAGGAAGTGAAAAGTTGTGTTAATTAACACATTACCAATGGTACAATTACCTTTTTTGAACAGGCAAAGGAACAACCATTCTTATCTGTATTCAAAATGTTTATAACACAGCACCACTGCTATTAAAAAATGTTAATTACCTACTTTTCTGACATGAAAATTGTGCTCAAAAAGATCCACCCCAACTTTGTTGAAAAAGAAGGGCAATTTATACAATTTATACAATTCCCAAAGCCTTTTTTATCCTTACTAGAACAAACTTAGTGATTTGCAGAACTTTTTTGAAACACTGATGGCATATCTATAAACTTGTAGCCAAGTCCTTCACGATTTGACAAATTTGTGCTCCTACAAATTTTTTCAAATTTGTTTGCATATACATCCAGATTCCTAACAGATCAGTCCTAATCCCCCACCACCAACCTACAAGAAAAATTAACAATTTCTAGGCAAAACTTCACACTTTTAAATTCAGGGCAATGGCATTTTACTTTCAGAGCAAAAATTCATGTAATGATTTTTTGGCCTGTCAGGAAAAATTTGCAGAGCAATCCACTCAAATACCCCACTGAAATGTCATCTCATTCGCCTGTAAGGGAATATATTTGACAGTATCTCCAAAATTGTTGAATGAATTGCCTGCAACATTTTACCAAGAACTCTCCTACTACTGCACAATTTAAATATAACTTCAAACTCATTTATTTACCATCTCCTATTGACTGCCTGTTGTGTAGTACTAGCACTGTGAGAATCCTTGTATGAGGTGCTTTATAAAGCGCTGTTATATTATAATACTAGGGTTCTGTTCCACAATGCACAGCTGCACAAATTCTATTACAACACAAATTTCCTTTCAATTCTAATACCATCACTCTAAGTAGTAAGAGAAAACCCTCACCTGGTAGCTTAAGTGCTACCTCTAGAACAAATTTAACTTTCCAGCACCACAGGCACAGCTCACAGTCCTCCAAATAAAAGGTTTACATGAAATCACCTTAGCAATCAGTAGAAAAGGTTGGTACTGTTCC
The DNA here is from genome assembly GCA_009936505.3 of Holothuria glaberrima. Lineage (NCBI taxonomy): Eukaryota > Metazoa > Echinodermata > Holothuroidea > Aspidochirotida > Holothuriidae > Holothuria > Holothuria glaberrima. Next base: position 7,669 of record WURT03106704.1, read on the forward strand.
ACTCCATGATTCAAAGAGAAACAGAATCATCACAAGACCGCCTCTACTTACAAATGCATTTCCCTAATATGATGAAGAATATGATGAAGCTGAGCATTGCTTTCATTACTTCACCCACGGATTTTTGCTTCCAATTTGACTGCATGCCAAAGCCTACAGTGATCTTATAAAAAAATATAAAGCCTACATTCCAAGCAGGAAGAAAAAACTCAGATATTAAAACACTCGTCACTTCGTCACTTCTCATTCTTAAAAAAATTAGCAGTTTTATCCTGAAGTTTTGGTAAGGCCAAGATTTAAAAGTTGACTTTAACATGACCTTACACAAACTCTCAATCACAATGTAGCTCTTAACCCAAACACTATTACATCTATTTACAATACATAAAAGTAACCTTGTCAAGCTATCAAGAGACACTTTTGCGTCACAAAGACTTTAAAATGTCAAGTTAGTTTTGCCATGTTTATAAGTAAACCCATCCACTCAGTAATATTGGAAATGTCATCACTTCTGATGTCACCTATGATGTCATTAATACTTCAGGAAATGCCACCCCAATCAAAAAAGCTTGATTACAGAGGTGTTTTTTTATCAAAGCAATTTATTTCCCAACTTCAAAGTTTAATAGTAGGGTCATGATGTACTTTAGAGATAGGCTTGTACAGGGAAGTGTCACAGGAGGGTCGTTTACATAAGGCTGTGATGGTAAGTCCAAAACCAGAAACTGTTTTCTACGGCCGCTAAAACCAGTTTTTAAATCAAAAATTTTCTGAAGTTTTATAAAAGTTACAATTGAGGAATTTCCATACATGTTTTAAAAGAGTAGCGGACTGTTGCAAAAATGTGTGAAATGTGTGGCAAAACAAAATTTTGAAACGGAAATGAAACCACGAACGGTTACAGACCTGTTTCTTTTTCAACAACCGGTTTTTTGGTTGTGCGAAAATCTCAAAACCGAATCAAACTGAAAGCAGTACTGTCCGGTTTTCAAATCAAAACCCATTTTGAGAACAGCCTTTTGTTTACAAATATAGAGCAAATTAACCTAGGAACTGCTCTGGAATCACTCAGCACAATGCAAGTTAACTTGTATGAATGTTAACAAATTACTTAAGAAAGATTTGCCCCAACTGAAAATCCACCCCCTTCCCCCCCCCTTTTTTTTAGATGATGAAAAAACAGAGGAATACTGAAAAATACAGTAAGCCATATAAAAGAGGGATGATGTCGAGCACCCTCACAAAGGTCTCTCTTTCCCACCAACTTCTGCCAGATACTTATACTGGGCAGATGAGGGCTTCATATGCGTAAAGAGGAGCAAGCTATTTTAAAGTAGAAACCATGAATATGTAAAACTGCAGAAATTCATGTTAAAGTAGAGGCTCACTTTCCCACTGTGCTATGAAACTTCTCCCAGGTATATATTGTGGATAACCGAGGGTTGCATATTGAAACAAAGGGTATTATGAGAGTGCAAAGAAGGTAACAAAAGTCGTGCTCAAATGGGTTTCACCAAAAACTTACTTGTAAGCGGGAGCAACACAGACTACTAAAACACCTCCGTATGCTACCCTATTAACACTACTGATGAATATCTCTATCAAAAAATTTAAACATGTCAAGAGTAAGTCTTAAGTTGATAATTAGCACAAGGTATTGTGTGGCTGAAAGCTTGTTGTTGCAAGTTGTGTGACCAGCCCTCATGAACTTAAAAATGGGGACAGAAGGATATCAACTAATTTTTATTCCCGTTTCACTCATACCCATACCAGTCTAAATCCCAATCATTACAGCTACCCTAAAGTACAGCCAGTTCAACTGATCTGGGAACAGATTCACAAAGCACACCGAAAACTGCTGAAGTCAAGATTATGAAAAGTTATCTCACTTTTTGGATTTTTACCAAAGGAAAAGCATACAAACAAGATTGTCCATAACTTCTCTAGATACTTAGAGTGGCAATACATACGACTTTTTCTAAAGCCCCCTCGACTCTCTGACACAGCGCTAAAGGGCGAAACCAAACATTACTCCAAAAAGGAGTTCTGCTCCCCAAAGGAGCTGCATACCCCAAAGTGACACAAGACTTTAACAAGACTTAATAAGTACAAATAGCCATGGTAACACATGCTAGGGCACTTTGAAACACCACTGAAATACTAAACACTGCTGTTGCATGTAGTTCCATCACACCTTAAAGTGATTCTATGTGTATCAAAAAACAAAAGACATAAGGCCTGATGTGTTCCTTCATTTGCCAATGTACAAACTATGCTGTTAGAAGTGAATGAAATTTTTCATTTAGTTAATAAAAAAGACATTGATAGTAATTTAAGCAAAAGCAAATAGATCAAGTTCAGTGAAAATTTGCAAACTGTTCTGAAAGATGTTCTCATCACAACAAGCTTGAATCATGCCTATCTGAGTTTTAATGAATGACTTACATGACAGTGGAATCACGGTACAGTTCAGTTAGGAAAAGTAAAGTTACAAGAAAGGTTAACCCAGATAAACATTCCAGGGGTCAGAGTCCCAGATCATACTGTGCAACCTACAATATAGATATTAGATAAACTCATGCATGTGAAGAGATACTTGTTATTCTCTCTCTGAATTGTGTGGACTTAAATAAAGCTTAGTCCCTTTGACTTGACTAGTTTCATTGGGAAGCAGTTGCATCTCAAAACAGCCAATGTAGTACAGTCAGTCTGCATGTCTGTAGCTAGGCTATCGTGAGAATATAGTGCATACATTTCTGGTTTACTGGAATGCACATGTGCTTTTCTTGTTCTGTTTGGCTTGTTGAATATTCATTAACTAGTGCACTCCCTTTGGCTTGTTCAACCAGAGTAGGGGGAACTGAATGGGTAAAAGATTGTTTCCCAACATTATCTATTTTCATATTTTTTGTATTATCTTTATGATAATTAAACAACTTTTGGCAGAATTACTTCTGTTATGATCTTTCTCTTTTACTGTCCAGGTGGACTGCTTAAATGGTATACCAATATTTAGGACATAAAAATTTTACAAATTTCCCTTTAGTGAAATCACCTTGAACTGCTTTGACTATAACTGTTGGAAAAACATAACTTGTAGTATTACTATGCTAACATGCACAATGAATCACTCTGCTTTGAGTATCATGATGACACTGCACGTGAGCATGCATTGGCTTTGTAAAATACTTTGAAAAAGTGCCCACTCACTTCACTAATATTTTGACTTTTGCAATGATTCACAATTCTTCGTGGATCTGGTTCCTGAACTACAGTACTTTTGATTCATTTGATTTATTACACTACCAGCTTGACCCCAACTGGATAAGGTAGTCACATTCAACTTCTCTTGACATCAACTTGTTTAACACATTCCGTCCAATCATAGCATATTCCAATCACCAAACCATGTTGGTGATACCTCTCCTGCACAAAATGGGCTCTCTCTCTCTAGCGGCTCTTCATTAGTATGCTAATTTATGGTAATTTATGCTAGTTGATGCAAAGTACATTTTCCATTAGTGATTCAAGCCAGACCATATTTTGCAGCATTTACAAAATAGGCTGTTAGAAAAAAAAGTCCTGATAAGTTATTTCTGCACTGGTTTGCATTTCAAGTTTTATCACTTATTGTAAATTTTCAAAGAATTACTCATCACAAATTCTGAATTTCAACCCACTTGCATTCATACTCGCTATAAACATGCTTATTTCTCGCAAATATAGCAATTACGAACAGGACCAACACTTTAAAATGCTGTATTGAAAAACTGATCACGCTAAACCACCGTTTTCAAAGTGTGTGTCTCAATGTCTTTTTAAAGGGCATAAGCAGTCGCCCCAAACTTATTTTGAAACAACAGCCAAATTTCACAAATTTCTTCTTATTTCTCTTCCATGTATCCTTCCTGATATTTCAGGACTTACATATTGCATCTTCGAGGTAAACCAAGGGATTACTCCTTGTTAAGTTCACAATTCAGTAAGAAAAATATTGTCACATGATCCTCAAGAGCCATTCATGAAACTGGGTAGACTACTACTCTCACCCAGATTGGGGTGATTGCATTTTCCCTTTAAAGCTGGTTTTAAGCTCTTCTATCATTGAAGGCAGAGAAACCATATCAAGAAAGGTCAGGGGTCATCAACAGCAGAAAAAAATTTCCCTAACAGGAAAAACCAAGGCATCAAGATTGTTACATATCGGTGTGACTGAGGTAAGAATTCAATCAGGACTGATTATCCTATTATCCAATCCTGATCATCTAAATAAGATCATCTCATTATCTTACCAATATCCTCGTCACTATAGTCTGCCGCAACAGGGGCTGGTCGACTTTTGTTTTTTCTGCAAGAGGAAAAAGAAACCCTTCTTTAATCTTTCCAAAAACATTTTGAAGAATAAAACAAACTATGGAAAATTTCCATCAGTCAATTAGCCATGGGCCCAGTGTTTTGATATTAGTTCATTGTAATCTAGGTTTATACCTATAATTACCATCACATGAGGTATGTGGGATAAATACACATATGACTCTCT
>WURT03106715.1:0-12208 GCA_009936505.3 Holothuria glaberrima
TTTATCGACCTACACATTTCTATAGTGCTCCGCAGCATTTCGACCTTATATATATATATATATATATATATACATATATATATATACATATATATATACACACAATAAGAGGAAATTGTTTCACATCAAAATAAGAACAACATCAAATTTTCATTTATAACCCTGTGTATAAGGCTGAAAAAACGAATATAGCCTACCGGGCCAGTGTTTCAATTGATGCCCCATATTTAGCACACATGCTTATGTTGATATGTTATCGACAGAATATCACTATGTCCCTTGAAAATCAAATATGAAGTACAGATTTTGGGTTCTACATTGCCTTTGATAGCCTAAAAGCGAAATAAGAACACACTGTACTAATACTGTTGAATGACCTATGACTGAAAACGTAAAGGATGGGATGTAGTTTCTGATTATTACGCCATTTCAGCAGGCTACTTCTGGTGAATACGGAAGAGCAACAACGACTATCGTAGTTTCTCTCTGGAAAATATTTTCTTACTCCTGAAAAAGGGGGTCTGGACCCCTTTGCACGTCATATTTCGGGAAAAGGGGGTTCGGACCCCTTGGACCCCTCCCTTGTATCCGCCCATGCATTTTAGATATAATAAACAAAGTGGAGTCATGATAATTATACAAACTAATAAGACACCGCATTTCAATGTTTTCTAACTTCTCCATTTACCACTTACTGCACTAATTAGCAAATATACGCAGTCTGGTTGCCATTTTGGATTCCAAAACAGCGACCCGACTCCAGTTGAAAATATAACTCTTATTTAGGCTACCCTATATTAGAAGGGATCTAATAAGTTGCGTATAGTCCAAGCCATTTCATAAAAGCATTAATTACTGAAAATACTGAAAAGCTTCCTCCAATTTGGATTTCAAAGGGGCCGCTGAAGATGCATGATCGACAACAAAAAGTTGCACTTTACTTATGAATTAACCTATACAGATTAAAAGTGACAACGTTATGAAATAAAATTCATTTTGGCAAGCCAATCTAGGTGGAGTGAAAGTCTGAAGTTTGTAAAATTCAGTACTTAAATGTCACCTTTGATAAACAAGTTACAGTTTTTTGTAATCAAACTAATATGTTTCTGTGCTTTCATTACAGCCGGGTTGTTCGGGAACAGCTAAAGCTAAAGGAACAGCTAAAGTACCTCAAAGAAGAAAACAAGTGAAAGTTTCTAAGGTAAGTGATACAGTTAGAGAAAGGTAACTGTAAATGGGTTTATGTTGTGAAATCAAGAAATAACAAAACTACAAAGTTTATAAAATAGTTTTCTCTGCATGACACCAGATTGTATAAAGGTTTTTAATATTGTTTGCTCAATATCTTTGAATAAAACTCTTGCCTTTGGAAAATATGATACAATCTGCCACAGCAGAGATCAAGTTAATATTTCATCGCTAGTTGACGATCTCCTTTCAAAAAAGTTTCAATGACGTCAATGTCTAACATTTTCATAAAGAGATGACTAGCTTGTGTAAATTGGATACCTGTCCGCATCATACAACGGAGAAAAGAGTGCCTACATTACTTGTTTCATTCCTCGCCTAAGTCGTTCATTATATACACTAAAGGCCTGTATACACAAGCAACATTCCCAAAATATTTACAAGACATTTCTGCAACAAAAGGTGTTGTAAAAATGTTTCAGGCTTTTTAAGGCCTGTATACACGAGCAGCATTCCCAAAACATTTCGGTATAATATTACTCTGAGCCGGTCATGTGACACAAAGTAACACAAACTGAAGTTTGGATTGGTTCGAACATGCAACATTCCTGCTGATTGTTTTCAAAGAATTGGCATTATTACAATTCTTCTGCAACGTTTTCAAATTGTTGCATAGCCTGTCTACACTGTGCAACAAACTGAAAACAAGCGTGTTTTGGGTTTGTTGCAAATGAATGTTTTGAAAATGTTTTGGAAATGTTGCTCGTGTATACAGGTCTTTGAAAGTGTACGGTACCTTTGCTACCTCCTCTTCGAGTTCTTTTTGTATACAAATTTCCGACCGGGCTCATAAACATAGCTTCCGTGTATGTGTAACACTGCTCTCTTCTGATTGGTCACTGTTCCCCGACCTTCAGATTTCAATAGTGAAGCAACGTGACAACACACACCGGATGCATCCCGTTGCCTTTCTCTGATTGACTCACACAGGAATTTGTTTTTACACACTGGCCGAAAAGGCCTTACTAGAGAGCATAGTCCTGCTGTCATCTCTCAGTTCTGAGCTAACCATCCTAAGAGATGGTCTCTGAGGAAATCTCAAAGATTAAAACTTCTCAAACAGCCCAGGAACTCTCAAAGTCGAGTAAAACTCTCCAAACAGCACTTTTGAAATAGTAAATTTGGTCAACACAAAACCTACTTAGAATTTTGTACAATTATACTGTTCATCTTGCTAAAAGCATCGCCTACTGTAAATGGCCTGCAACGTGGCCAAACAGGATGCCAAATCAAAAATCCCTTCTCACACAAAAAGTAGGAAGTTTTCCAGAACCCTGAAAAGAGAGAAACTTCGTGCAAGATCTCAAAGATTTCAAAGGAAGTGTACGGCCATAAAAGGCCGAATCAGAACTGCCAAAAATAGTCTGAAGACGTAACGGACCGAACACCTCACTGAAAACCTCTCCGATAGACCACTGTGGGACATACTAGAGAAAATAGCTCTCGGTCGGTAGGGTTTTAAAGTTCATTACTACCCCATTAAATCAACCAGAATATCTATCCTCAGAGCCCTAAAAGGATTCATTTTAACAATGAGGGTACGATATACTCTGCACAGAGCTAAGCAACTCTGCTAAGACATTGGCACTCATTATCGGGAGGCCCGAATATTTGTCAGTTTTCCAAAACCGGCATTGTTCCTAGCCTAGAAGAGGGCACTCAACCTAAAAGATTACCTAGTTAACTCCCTGGTTAAATCTAGACTCGAAAGTGACCGTGAACTAGAAACATTCAGGGTAAAAGGCTCTTACAGCTCCCTGAAACAACTCACGAGGTCGAAGATTGCTGTCTCGATGCTCTTATCAAGGCGCTCTAAAAGAGCTTATTTCTCTACTTGAATTAAAACCAGGTCGAACAAACTAAGAAGTCCCACTACTGATGAAGCTCAAAATTTACAACCGAGAGCAGGAACATGTCTAGTCAAAGGTTGAAAAACGTAACATTACAGTACTACAAAGTATCTGCGGATATTAACCTAATCCAAAGCACAAACATGCTATTGATCTACTTAAAATGTACAATGTCCGTTAAGAACACTAGTTTTGAAAAACTTTTAACACAAGAGACTACCTACGTAGTGATAAAGCTACCGCCTACCTGTTTTAATGGTTTTACTACACTTACCGCACTTATTAGTAAATATACGCGGTCTTTGTCGCCATTTTGGATTCAATAACAGCGGTAGTCTTGGTCAAGACGTTAGTAAAATTTCCTCTTCTCGCATTTTTATTTCAAAATGAGGGCGCTTGTTAACTAGACTGTGCGTACTCGAGTATTTCGTTCATTACGTAGTATAGAACAGAAATTTCAGGACGTGTAGAGGGTAGAGGGCGTCTTCACAGTAAGTAACGATCAACGTACGTGGTACTGTGTACAACTACTACTACGGTCTTGAGCAAGACTATAACAGCAGCCACACTCCAGTTGGAAATAGAACTCTCTTATTTAGGCTACCCCACATTAGAAGGGATCATATAAGCTGAGTACAATAGTCCAAGCCATGTCACAGAACCATCAATTACTGAAAATACTGAATAACCTTCCTCCATTTTGGAATTAAAAGTGGCCGCTGAAGATACATGATCAGCAACAAAAAATTGCACTTTACTTATGAATTAACCTATACAGATTAAAAGTGACAACGTTATGAAATAATATTCATTTTGGCAAGCCAATCTAGGTGGAGTGAAAGTCTGAAGTTTGTAAAATTCAGTACTTAAATGTCACCTTTGATAAACAAGTTACAGTTTTTTGTAACCACACTAATTTGTTTCTGTGCTTTCATTACAGTCGGGTTGTTCGGGAACAGCTAAAGTACCTCAAAGAAGAAAGCAAGTGAAAGTTTCTAAGGTAAGTGATACAGTTAGAGAAAGGTAACTGTAAATGGGTTTATGTTGTGAAATCAAGAAATAACAAAACTATGAAGTTTATAAAATAGTTTTCTCTGCATGACACCAGATTGTATAAAGGTTCTTAATATTGTTTACTCAATATCTTTGAATAAAACTCTTGCTTTTGGAAAATATGATACAATCTGCCACAGCAGAGATCAAGTAAATATTTTCTTCAGCAGTTGACGATTTTCTTTCAAGAAAGTTTCAATGACGTCAATGTCTAACATTTTCATAAAGATGATGGTTTATTTGTGCAATTTTTGCAAGGTGTTTATCCCGAATTCGAATTACTCTAAACGTAAGCCATTTGCAGTGGCATCTTAGTCGATGGTCCGGTTTATGTAGGGCGACATGTTATATTCGAGGGTCATGACTGTAATGCTATTAATAATGCCAGATGGACTCAGAACACAAATGTAGACAGTATGAAGTCTCTGGCCTTGGATATTAACCAAGGCACCTTCGGTGAAGTCATGCAACCCTCCCCCACCAAAAAATAAAGAGCAAACAATTCCTAATGAGTGTCGTTTGAAAACATATACACTTAACGTCAGTTATTGACAAGGTCTTTTCCCACTTTTGGGTGCATAGCCATCTTATAGACTAAGAGCGCCTCAATGGTTCAGGTAGGTGGCGTCCTTTCTTATGTCAATTAGCTTTTTTCCCATGGATGGACGCCTGTTTTATTTTTAATAAGTAGCTAAGTCATTATAAAAATATAAACTAATGAAACTCACATTTCAATGTATTCTAGGTTCACCAAAGCTTTGGTTTACACTTATCGAAATAATTAGCAAATATACGCAGTCTAGCGGCTATTTGAATTGAAAAAGGACGTCTACACTCCAGTTTGAAATATAATTCTCTTTCTGAGCTCCTCTACATTAGTAGTGATCGAATAAGTGAGAGATTTAGTCCAAACCACAGGGGCGGATCCAGGAATTTTTTCAGGAGGCTAATTGATACAGGGTCGGATCCAGGATTCGGGGGACATGGGTAGGGTTCTGCCAGGATGGTCTGAGTACCGGCAGGACTATCCAAGCGGAGCGCCACCATCGGTTGGCGAGGAGCGAACAAGAAAATTTTTGGAATTTACAACCCCCCCATGGCCGGACACGGCACTTGCAGAGTGTTTTAAAGTTTATGTACACAGCCTTAAAATGGGTATCTCATGGAAATTTCTCAATTGATCAAAACATATGAAAAATTGTAATATATTTTAGATGGGTTGAGATGATACTTTCAGATGGACATTTGAATTTACTCTTAAATAAAGACAAGAATCATAATGAATTATGCATTTTCTTTCATTTATTCAGCATTATAATACAGTCCTCTAAAGGCATTGTCTGGTGGCATTTTATAGGGTTCTTTTATGAAAAACAAAAAAATTTTCATTACATGTCATCCAAACCCCATACTAAATCTCCACTCCTAACTCCAAATATCCCTTCCTAAAGATTGGTTACTTTTAACAAAAAATACCTCCAGGTTTCCTTAACGTCACAGAACATGAAGCCAAGTGGGCAAATTGCCTCATATTCCTTTTGTTCTTCTTTATAATTGGATACCCTGTTTGTAATTGAAATTTGATACCGTTGGAATGTTTAGATGCTTTTCCGTGTAGATATAGTGTAAAACTGTTCCATACTTATGGTACAGCAAATAATGTTATGAAATAATCAATACAGGGATGTCAACATTATAAAGAAATTCAAAAGCTACATTTTTTCCCCAGGTGACACCACAGATTCCCATCATGCACTGCAAAAGCTGAAAATGTAGCATTTCTTCAAAAACTCATATCTTCCAAATACAAGATGCTATTGAGATGGGGTTTTCACTGCCTAACAGAAAATTATCCCGCTCTTTTTGATTCCTTGCCGAAGGCAGGCAAGGAATCTATGCGATGGTGATGTCGTGTTTGTAGGTGTGTATGTGTATGTGACGCTTAGCTTGTAAACACGATATCTCAAAATAGCAATGACCGTCACTTTTCATATTTGGTTCATAGGTTTGTCATATTAAGAGGAAGAACTCTATTGTTTTTGGTGGAAGTCAAAGGTCATCTGAGGTCACCAGAGGTCAAAAACCGAAAACCTTGTAAACACAATATCTAGAGATAGGAATGACCGACACTTTTCATATTTTGTATATACATTTGTCATGTTAAGAAGAAGAACCACATTGTTTTTGGTGGAGGTCAAAGGATATCTAAGGTAACCGGATGGTAAACTTCGAAAACCTTCTAAATGGCTTGTAAACACGATATCTGAAGATAGCAATGACCGTCACTTTTCATATTTGGTATATAGATTTGTCATGTTAAGAAAAAGGAGCCTAGTGATTTTGGTGGAGGTCAAAGGTCATTTGAGGTCACTGGAGGTTAAACTGCAAAAACCTTATAAAATGGCTTGTAAACACGATATCTCGAGGTAGGAATGACCGGCACTTTTCATATTTAGTATGTATGTTTGTCGTGTTGAGAGAAAGAACCCTATTGTGGTTCAAAGGTCATTTGAGGTCACCAGAGGTCAAAAGCCGAAAACCTTGTAAACACGATATCTCAAGATAGCAATGACTGACACTTTTCATATTTAGTATGTAGATTTGTCGTGTTAAGAGAAAGAACCGTATTGATTTTGATGGAGGTCAAAGGTCATTTGAGCGTACACGGTAACATTCCGTAGCTTGGGCGAACTCTCGGGGAGGGGTGCAGTTGATGACACTTGATAAGTGTATCACCATGTGGCGTGCCTACATATAGTTGACACCCGGGAGCATCCTTCCTTTTTCACCTTTGCATGAGTGTCATCCTGGGAGGGGTGCTGAGGGGAGGGGTACATGTAAGGTCTGGCTTAGGTTAAAAATTATGCTACTGCTTGCAAAGCGTTGAACTGATTTTATTATTACAAATTGTCTTTTCAGTGACAATCTTCCTACTTTGGCTAGGCGTGGGTCAAGAGGTGCTCTCTAAGAGAAGGGGATGACACTCTATATATGATACTCTATACTCTTTGTATTGAATTTTTGTGCTGTGGCATGGCATCCGTGCAAGACCGGTACAGTACGAGGTGCGGGCTTCTTGCAGAGCTCTTAGTACGCCACTTAGGCAACCACCATCAGTTGGCGCGTAGCCAAAGTGCAGGCCTGCAAGAAAAGGTTCGGTCGAAATGTCTCCCAGATGAAAGGGGGGATGACACATTTTAGACCTCAAAAGTTCCATCTAAATATTCTTTGCTTTTAGCGAGAAAATTTGAAAAAAGGGAACCCTCAAATGCGATTTCCCAGGGTTTGGGGGCCGTAAAATCATAATTTGGACGGTGAAATTTTCAGCATTTGGTATTTTTTTTTTCAAGAAGGCCAGTTTTCATTTTCGTTTTTGAAATCTCAGGGGGAATTGCAATTTCCCCCTGCCCCCCTCCCGCGGGCTACGGCCCTCCATTCGTAGCATGTACTATTTGTCATTACACATTTTTTACGAGTGCCACACCATAGCCAAAATATCACAAAATAATAATAATTTCTAAGCATTGGCCAATTAATTAAAGGATTTGACATTTTACATCTAAGTTACCTCACCTTAACAATTTCTTTTTTTCGTTGGGAGGAGTTACCCCTCACAACACACCTTTCCTTTACAGTCGATCAAAAGAAAAAATTCAAGTTATTGCAGAAGTTTTCTAATATATAATCTGTTCGAAAATTTATTAAAGACAGCACCATTTTGCATCTAAGCCATCTTAAATTAACAAAAATTTCTCAAAGGGGAGGGGGACACCCCCTCCTTTTAACACAAAAACGCCTTACTGAATAGTCTTAGCAGGGAGCTGCCACGTGGCAGCTTCCTGGTCTGAGTGCCCTTTGTGAAATCTAACCATGTGACGTTCATTTCTTCAATTCTTCTCTGGTGTCATCTTCGGTCTTCCTCAGAGTGCATTCGGACTCATTTTGCGAGACGGTCACTTTATAATATGTAACCTTACTTAAGTAAAATTTAATCATCAACAGGTAATCCCATTCAATCGTGATAAAGTTTTGGCCATACAAAACACCTGCAGAAACTTACTCGGGAAGAGCGGAAACGCTAGCTATACACCTCTGCAGCTTTTGAAACTACGCAGTCTCACAGAGACATTTGTTGGCGCATGGTTTGAGCTAAAATTCAAACTGGTGGGGGGGGGGGGAGGGATGAATAAACACCCTCTCTATTTGGACACTTTTTGGTCTGGGAAATGAATATATTTAGGCAGTTTTGGCCTAGTTTCTCCCAATGGAGAAAAAATGTTTGAAAATTTTTTGGGTGGTCAAGAGCAGAGGGGATGTCTGGACCCCCCAACTATGGATCTGCGCATTAATTACTGGAGAAATATCCTCTGTTTTGAAATTCCAAATTGCGGCTGGAGATGACCTTGACAAACGGCACCTCAGTTTTATTTAATTAAGCACACTTAAGTTGACAAAGGTAAGCAGTTAAATACATGTTGGCACGTCAATCTAATTGGAGTCCTTATTGTCACATTCAATATTGTAATGTAACCTGTGATAAACAAGTTATAGTGTTTGTAATAACTTATATGCTTTCATATTACAGACGGGGGTTTCCGGAACAGTCCAGATACCTCATGGGAGCAATCAATTGGAACTTTTTAATGAAAGTGCTTTAGTCAGCGATGACTCTTTACTGGTTTGTATCTTTACATGAGTTCACGTTATGAAACAAGTATTAATTAACTTATGAACTTTACAATGTATTGTTTCTCTTCATCACACCGTACCATATAAAGGCTTCTTTACATTCATACCGTAAGCACTTTGAACATAACTTCTGCCTATTATACAATCTGCCACTGTAAAGATGAGTTTTCATTTCTTTTCCAATTAACATCTAACATCTAACATTTTTTGTACACCTCTTGCAAGACATGCATCCCGAATTTGAACTCATTTCAGGGCCGTAGCCTGGGCGAAATCTCTACCAGGGCAGTTCATGATACTATTCAAAGCAGAGCACCAAGTGACATTCCTATACAGATAGTTGACACCCTAGCAGACCCTTCCTTTTGTACCTGTGCATGAGTGTCATCCGGGGGGGGGGGTACATGAAAGGCTTGGCTAAGGTGCAAAACTGTGCTATCGTTGGCAAAGCTTTGAACTGATTATATCTGTAAAAATTGTCATTATCTAATTATTTAGTCATATTCTTCCTTTTTTGGCTGGGCGCAAGTCAAGAGGTGCTGTTTAAAAGGCAAAAGCTATCGCCCCAAACTTATTTTAAACAACAGATAAATGTCACAAATTTCCTCTTATTTCTCTTCCAAATATCTTTCATGATACTTTAGGACATGAATATTGCATATTCAAGGTAAATCAAGCAGTTGTCTCTCATAAAACTCACAACTGAGAGAGTCACATGATTCTCAAGAGCCATTCATGAAACAAGATAGTTTACTACACTAATACATTTTGGGGTGACTGCATTTCCCCTTTAAGAGAACAAAAATTTACTCTTTGAGACATTTTTGTTTTTGTGAGGTGGCTTGGATGAAAAATGGTGTTATCTTTGGTAAAGCTTCGAAAAGCGTTCAATTAACTGTTTAGGAATCCTCATTATTTAGTGATTTTTTTTTTCTATTTTGGTATGGTGTAATTGAAGGGGATGTTGCTTCAGGGGAGGGATGACACCTCTTCTCTTTGAAAAGTTTTTCTTGTACTAAGTTTTCCTCGATCGGAAATGGCGTTATCTTTGGTAAAGCTTTGGACCGATAACGTGATCTGAAATTTTAATTATTTACTTAATATTTCAGCTGTGGCATGGCACCCTTACAAGGGTGGTACCTGGTGAGGGCTTCTCCCTGACGCTCTCAGTACACCATTTGGGGCCACCATCGGTTGACGCGTAACCGCAGCCTGTGCCTTGCAAGAAAATGTTCGGTCCAAATGTCACACAGATGAGATGAAATGACACATTTTAGATCTTAAAGTTGCATCTATATAAACCATTCTTTACTTTTAGATTCCATGCTTAAGAAACAACTTGAGATTTCAAGAACAAACTTTTTTTTAAGGGAAAATGTAGTCACACAATCTGATGTAGTGTACCCAGGTATCCTATTTCATGGATAACTTTTGAGAATCATGTTAATGTATGTTTCTCCCTGAGTTGTGAAATTCACACATAGAATAACTAATAGGTTTACCTTGAATATGCAATATTTGTATTATAACATATCATGAAAAATACTTGAAGTGAAATAAGAGGGTATTTGTGAGATTTCGCTGTTATTTCATAATAAGTTTGTGGCAACTTCTTATGCTCTTTAAATTAAAGATTCTTTACCAGCCCATTAAATTTAGCTCATAATTAAAGGTAATCATAGGCTATTTATCTTTAGCAAGCGTATATGCTGGGGCATTCAACCTGTGTATCTTGTAGGAGGAAGATGGTTCATTCGTCAGGAAGAGAAACCCGCATAAGAACGCGTATACGGGGAAGGTCCGGGGACCTCTCGGTAAAATTTGGGGAAATGACCCTTATATCAGGTATATGCTCTTTCCCGGATTTGGGGGGCCTTTGAAAATCATAATTTAGACAGTGAAATATTCAGCATATCAGTATTTTTTCTGAAATAGGCCAAGTTTCATTTACGATTGGAAATCTCAGGGGGCAACTGTCCCTTCCCCTGCTCCTCCCCCCCCCCCCGCAGTCTACGACCCTGTATTGGAATCTTAAGCCATTTGCAGCGGCATCTTATTCGATGGTGCTTTTTACATAGGCCAGAAATATTTTACTACAACAAATGTTGTGTAGGGTCACGACTGTTACGCTACTAACAGTACCATATAGGCTCAGATCAGTACAGACAATAAGAACTATAGACAATGAGAATCATCCGGCATTCGGAAATTTAACTAGGCACTAAGGTCAGGACTCTTCGGTGAAGTCCGGCAACCCTCCTCTCCCAAAAGGACAAATAATTCCTGCTGGATACCGTTCAAAAACTCAAAACTTGACATAGTTTTTTGGACACCGTTATTGCGTGAAATGTTTGAGCAAAAATCAAATTTTACACCCTTTTGTCTCATTAAAGATTGATGTGGTACGAGTTTCAGGTAGCACTGCCTGACGGTCATCATTACTAGGTAAATATTGCTGTTGTAAGGTATTTGAAAAATTGTTTCAATAACCGTTAGGCTTGTATTACCAAATTACTGAGCTTTGTTGTTATTTAGTAACATGACAGCTGAAGGAGCTGTTAATTGAGGTAGTATTTAAGGTGCGAGTAGACAAGCCGCACAGTTGCCTCAAGTATTACTAAACATTGCCTCCATTACAAAATGTAAAGGTAATCATGGGCGCCGATCCGGGGCGATTGAAAATAGAGACATGTTTTTAGAAATACTTGGGGAGGAGGAATGGAAAGACAGTTTTGACCAGGCGGGGAAATCTAAAAGAAAAGGTTTAAAAGCCATGACTGAAATCGTGTTGAGGCATAGGGTATCTACCTACTTCAAAGCGCTCTTACAAGCCCGGCCAGACTTCATTCCTTGTGAGCAAATTCCCTAGCTCCCTCACTGATGCCGCCCATCCTTTCCGTCCCGTAAACAAATCTAACAAACATTTTTGTGTACATTTCTCTATGGTTTCTCTTAATTAGCTTTTCCTTCTAGATTCGCGACTGTGGATGTTTCGCATTCTGGTTATCAAGCGTAGTCATCCTTGGCGCCGGCTCGGGGGACGGGGGCATAGGGGGTGCATGTCCATCTCCAAATCTGTTTTAGAGGAGCTGAACGTAAGAGATGTTAAAGCCACACATTTCTGTGCGAGTGTACGGGATGGGGCGTGTGTACTTTTGATTATCTGAGAGATCTATTTTAGTCATTTCGCGTGTTAAGCGCGCTTTTAGCTTTTAGCCCTATTCTATGAAAATTGAAAGTTTTAACGGATTACCAGGCAGTAGACTCGCCTTGCAATTGTATTTTAACAATATCAATGATGATGATGATGATGATGATGATGATGATGATGATGATGATGATGATGATGATGATGATGATGATGATGA
>WURT03106726.1:0-12207 GCA_009936505.3 Holothuria glaberrima
GGATAGCATTGGGATTGATGGTGTCCCTCTCCTGCAAATTGTTCCCAATCCAAAAAGATTAATAAATAAGATAAATAAATAAATAAATCGATCAATTGATTGATCAGATTGATCGATGGATCAATCAATCAATCAATCAATAAATTAAGGTTGTACATATCTAGTTGTTTGTGAGTTCCAGTTGAGTCTTAAATTTTACCAGGCTCCCAGAAACTTTCTTCAGGTAATATCTATCATTGAACCGTGTTTCATTGTCACTTTTTTCACTGTCAACATTTTCAGTAAATAGGGGTAAGAAGTAATCTTGTCTGCAAAACTATACTTTTCATAGAGGGTAAGCCATCCACACACCCCCCTCCTCCCCTCCATCTTCACTATATAACACATTGTGTTGGTGTGTCGTTAAACCCCATCTAACTAACTCACCAGAGAACAAGGATATAATGCTGGCAAGGAAGGTACTGGTGAGCATGTGCTTGAATATGACTTGACTGACAATCATGTTTATGATTGTAGTGACCGTGCTTTTAAGATTGCATTTGACTTATTGTGATTTAGAGTTTGTATTTGATATGAGGGGTCATTAAAGTATTAACTAAAATACAAGCTCAAAAGCATTTCAAATTTTGAGTGAAGTACGAAGAAAAGAAGGCTAAATTCCAAATGAGCCAGGCAAATATTAATCTTCCAAAACTCATGATCCCCTTTTGCAACAGCAATGTTTCCTAGACAACCATTTTAGTTAAACATGCTTCGCTAAGAGGAAGAGGAAGGTGAAGGGTATCTGTAAGTAAAAGAAGGCACAACATCAAACAAACTACATTTAATATTCAATTTCATATCTTTAAAAGTTGAGTTTCCATTGTGCAATGATGCAAAGAACTTGAAGAATAAAATATTTGTTATTCTTCTTTTTTCAGGGTACCATCAGTTGGTGCTACCTCACCTCCAAGTGCTACTCCAGGAGGGCAGGCATCTGTTACCACAGATGGTGGTGGATCCTCTTTGAAGAATAAATTGGGCGCTCAAAGGTCAAGGGTTACAGGGGTGTTTGCCCGCAAGAAATGAAAATACATCCTCAGAAAAACAAAGTAGTACTACACTGCTGTTGAAGACAGCAGTAGCTCCCAGGTTTGGGCATGTGCAAAATAAATTATTGAATCAGGGATCATAAGATGTGACTACCATTCCAGTCTGGAAGCAGTCAAGAGTGCCAATTGATTGATTACATCTTTTTTTAATTTTTTGTGAGCGTTTTGTGCTTAATTCCAGCAAAACCTGTCAATTTGGCACTTACCAGTAGATTTCACCCAGACGTTACCTTTGAGGAGGTAGAGATTGGTGGCTGTTAACAGTTACAGTGCATTTGCTATATAATGCATATTACTCTTAAAATGTAGGATTAATAACCTAAAGTAAGGTTGTCAATTGGTTGGGGAGATGGACCAAACTATTTGAGTGTATAGAATGCAATCTAATTAAGTAACACAGCTTCTTCCTTTAGAATCAGGCATAAGTAAACCGCCAAGACTACGGAATTAAGTTTTGCAATATTTGATGCCTGCCATACACTAAGATGCAGTGTCGCTTTCAAGTGTGGAAGACACAAGCTGCCTAGAAACCTTGAAAAATCTTGGGAATAAACATTTTTTTCATGGCAGACATATGGGTGGGGTGGGGTGGGGTGGGGGGAGGGTTGAGGTGAGGACTATTGGGGTGGATTTGTATTTAACCTATCAATAAATGCTGGTTGAAGCTTCTAGAGGAATTGCACAATTTACTAGTCATCAGTGGGTGCGTTTTAGTCGATTATTAGTAGGCATGGCCTAGTTCTAACAGAACTAACAACCAGTTGATGCTGTTAGTTCTGTTAGATGATTACCATGGCGAATGCGTCATTCGGATGACGTCATAATAGACCTGTCAATCAAAAACTAACATTAACAGTTGACAAAAACGCACCCAGTATGAAATCAAGTAATTGCTTGTCTGAGGTGTGTGGTGCTTTCCTGTTATTTGGTATTCCTTTGTTTGTTTTCCAGAGTTTTAACAAGTCACTCAATTTTGCTGTTGAGTCGAGTCATTTAGTACTTTCAGTGCAACTGGAGTCGAGTCAGTGACTCAAGTCTTGTATTATTTCTACGAGGAAAATTATGATACAATTGCTCGAGTCATTTCCCTTTTGAAAGTTAGTGACTGGAGTCATGACTTGTTTTAACACTGTTGCTTTCTCTTGTACAATTATTTTTTTCAAACATTATTTTAATCATTTGTAGTCCTGTATTCATGTAGCAGTCCATAAAACTGTCTTTCTTAAATCACCTTGAAGAGAAAGCAGGCCAAATCATTTTATCTGCTAAGGAGAGAGGGAGATCTTTGTAAGTAATTGTTATACTTAGTAAAAAATAGTGTATTTTCTCACTAACAGATGTTTTATACTAATAAGATCTATTTGTTTGAGTCCAAAGCCAAAAAACTTAAGTTAATTGTGATATCTGTTTATGAAGCATTGTCAAATTAACCAGGCCCAAAGTTTTGTAAGATATGTCTTTCCCTATATCTGATACCTTGCAAACTGTACTGCCAAGAAATAAATGGGGTTTGAGAATGTCCTAGTTCACAGTCTACTGGCTTAGTGTAGTCAGTTCACAAATTGTGTCAGCACCAAAATCTGTAAAGTTAGGGGGTCAAAAGTATGTGTATGCATTCTTGGGCATGCAGTAGACTTTGTGCATTGACATCACACAACATCATTGTAGAGGACAATCAATGTAGCATAAAGTACCCATGACGTAGCCTTTGCATGCACACATAGCCAACTTGTGCACATATCCGGCAGGTACACAAACTAGTTGTTTTCATTTGTGTTAGTGTAAGTTGCAGTGCTAGGTGCTTACCCTAGATGAGGGCACATCTCTGTTGTGGGATGTCATATGCATAATTTCTGTAGTGACATGAAATAGCCACAGTTTGAAATAGGCCAATGTATGCACATATCAGTACATTTCAGTAATTATTGGTGGCAGTGATTGTCACAGAGGTCAACACCCATAGCATGTCATTCGGTACAAAATATTGTAAAATTTATGTCTGGCATACTTCAGAGAACAATGTGAGAAGAATATGTCTGGTGAAGAGAAGTCCCTTCAGTAAGATTCTTTAACTGCAGTCTGTGGTATACACTGGAATGACAAAGAGATGATGAAGCTCTAGGGGATTAGGCTGGAAGATGGTACCGAACAAATTATGTTAGTATCTATCCCATTACACTTAGTGTCCTGCATATACAAGGGGTCCTGGGTAGGGTGACCATTTCCAAATCCCCCAAAACCCAAAAGGAGGATGCGAGAACATCTTAATCATGCCATTTCAATGCCTCACATCAGCATTGTGTATGTACAGAGGATTGCCGGGTTGCCATATACTCTCTGGTGTATGTTCTCAGATACTGGATGCATGCCTATCAGACTATACATTGTGTAGTTTAGCTATTCAAATTGAATGCATGTACAGGACTATAATAAGGGTGTCTGAGAATGTCACTAATGAGTACCTCTCATACTTTGAGATATATCCACAGTTTCCTTTTTTTCTTGCCAAATATCGTTTGTGACAGGAATGGATTTATTCGTATTTGAATTTTTCACATTTGAATATTGTAAGATTTGTCATGTGACCTCACAGACTTTCAAAAGGAGGACAAATCAACAACCCAGCATCATGTAACCCCAGACAGATGACAGGCTTACCAAAAGCTGGACAATCCGGCACGAAGCCGGACATATGTCCACCCTCGTCCTAGAATTGGTAATGTCCAAATGATTCAGTGAGGCTGTGAATGGCGTTGACTTCACCATCACTGGATGTTCATTTTTCTATCTCAGTGGAAGTAGTTTTTCAGTTCATATGTGGTTATTAGCTGTAGTCTTGTTGTTCATAGTGAGTCTGTTAGACTACAGCACATGGGTAATCAGGTTTATTTCTTTGAAGGGTTGCCCAGCTAATAAAGGTGCCAGATTGTTTTTGGAGTGAAAGTGTGATACAATCACTACCAGTGTGGAAAAGTAGGACGTTAAAGAGTTTCTCCCTGTTGAAATTGTGTTTACTCCTGAAGACTGTGCTGTTGCTTCAATGTGACATGTATAAATACAGTATTCAAGAAGAGATATTGTTGATGTTTTCATCAACACTTTATGATTTCCTAGCATGCAAAGGGGTCTCAAAAATTGTTGTCATATAAGAACTTTCTCTATGTCAAATCATAGTTTTCTCTGCATGTACTTCACTTGATCACACACTTTCTCTGCAAGTGATTCCTGTTATGTCCCAAATGACAGAAGTCACTTATTAGAAACAAGAAAATCAAATATAAAACCACCAACCTTACAAAATAGTTATCAAACAAATTATTTTCATTGTGGGTAACAAAATCCTAATCATTAGTGGGACCAGGGCTGTTAATTTAATTTGGAGCAAATGTATTGATGTAATATGGATTTTGTATATTACCATTGTAATTAAGCCAAATAATCTCTGAATTGTATCTGTGGAATTTAAGATATCCCCTTTCATGTACGTTCTAATTAAATTTAGTGGTATTTCGATGGGTGTGTTAATCAAAATTTTTCCTCCCTTTTACACTTTTCATTCAGCTTTATGTTAAAACATTTGTTGATTGCTAATACAATTTTACTCAGTAAATGGTACAATGTATTCCTATTGTACCTAAACAACAGACCTAATGAATGGATTATTTTACTTCTTACACATTATGTAAAGTAACCCAAATGAATCATGTATTGTTATTGCCCTTCTTAAAAACCTGCATATTATGAAAACAGAAGCAGTTGTGAAGGTGAAGTAGTACTTGTTCTGAAAGTTAAACACAAGCTAATGTTGAAACAGGAGACATGCTGTAAAAGTTTTTGTGATACCTGTTTTCAGTGGTGTTAGAAAATGAAATGTTGGAACAGGTAGTTATCTTTTGGCAGGCCCATTGATTCTGCAGCTGTCAAAAATAACCTCACTTCATTTGCTGAACATTACTTGCGAGATCGATCTCATCACTCAAGAAGTTTATTTTCTGTACTCCTGAGGTTACATTTTGTAATCAGTTACAGTACTTGCCCTTACCCATAATTGTTGTACTAGTAGGAGATGGTTGTGTGGGTTATTTGCAGTGTACCATGAAAATGGTGCTGAGCATCATTGGGGGACCAGATTGGACCTCAATGGAGACAACAGTATGGGTAAAGACAGGCTTACTCAGAGTCTTAAGTTTCCTTTGGGCTAAAAAAAGTCCCTAATCCACTAATATTTAAAGATTAAGGGTTAAACTTTTCAGTTTACAGATAAGGGGCTTTCTTCTCTGTTATACTTTGATTCATGAGGGGCATCATGAAATGGTAGCACAGTAATAGAACACACATTGGTGTCTTACATCAGTGGTGCAACTTTCTACTATAATTCACTTTTTGGAGAAGTTCTAAGATGTAAGAACATTAGATTACATGAATACTGACATTTGATGTTAAAGTGTAGGTGGGGTTCATATTTTGAGCTCTGTGTCATATGGCTATAACGGGTATATGCAAATAACTCGGACTTGTTTCTCAACCTGTACAGCATAGTTAAAAACTGGTGCTGTTACGTACCGTACAATAAAAGCTGTTGAAAACAACATGCATCTCTTAAAGCATAAGCAGGATGCCATTCTAGCAGTGTCTCCATTTCATCATTGTGTCAAGGCATAGTGGCATTGGATCCAGTATTGTAGAGAGCATTGTACATCCCTTTCCTCACTGTTGCTTTTTGTGCTCTTCTGGCCCCTTTTATACAGAGGCTTTCAAGTGTCACCTCTCTTTTCACTTCAAAATCCTATGTACTGCAGTACCTTTTCAAGTATTTTGTATAGAAATCAAATTAAGTTTTCTTCATCAGCTCACTGGGACACATCACTAGTGAAATAATGCAAATTGTTCAACCAAATAAAATGTTGGAATGCTAGGGTTAAGTGTGTCTTTTTAAAAAATATTATTTCAAGAACTACACTATTGTGTCAAACTGTGGAGATCTGAAGGGCAGTTAGTAGTTATTATATATTCTATTTCCATTTTTGCAAGTATTCACAATTACTTTGTGGGAATAAGTTGCGTGTGTGCGATTGTTATCGGCTGCAGAACGTTGTACCATAAGTACATATTCATATGCATCCAGTTTCATGGAGATGCAAAGATTGTACTTCTCCCTTTTCTTGCCTCTGAGAATTCAAAGATAGCTGTGTAAGTTAAGCCGGATTCATGTGTCATGTATCAGACTATGTGTAACAGAGGAAAAGTAATCACAAGCCAGAATTTTGTACAGATCTCTGTAGCAGAAGGTCTGGCTTGCTATTCTTTTACTAGCCATGATATATTGTCTGCTACTATCAAGAAAAAATTGGATTTACCATGTTCATTACTCGTTGACATAAGCCAAATGTAAATATTATCAAGTGTGGAGAATCAGCTCTTTACAAAGATGTCCTTGACAGGAGTGCGAAGATATTTCACTTAAATAGTGAACTGTTTGCATATCACTTCCAGAAGAGTAAAGTACCAAATCAGTCAAGTGTGGCAACAATTTGAAGGCAAACTAACTGATATCTTTGATGGAGGGAATAAGTGTTCATTCACTATGAAGGCTAGGACATTTGTTGGAAGTTTTGAGTGCTTCAAAATGTTTTTACCCAGAAAATCCAAAAAAGGATAGAAGTCGTTTCTAATGCTTATCCTGTACAAATGCTCTCATGTCAAGATAATGTCAACAAGAGGGAGTTTGTAGTGTTAATTCTTCTAAACATTTAGGCAGTAAAGTAATAGGGTGATCACGGTGAATTACCAGTCAACTCTCTGTATCTGTGAATTTGTCCTTCTCTTTGTATATCAGATTATAGGAGGGCAAATAATAATAATTTTCTAATTGTGTAGTCAATTAGCAGGACTCTTTGATTGTGGAGACAGTTATCAGCACAGGGTTAAAATAAGTGACTTTTGTTTGTGATTATGTTCATTTCCAACTTTCTTTTCACTTTCTATCTTTTTCCTTAATAAGGAAAATGTTCTCCAATTACTGAGGTCAATTTAATTTTGGATGATAAGATAATGGCCAGAGTTGTACCCAAGAAGCGATGACAAAGGCATTTTATGGTGACTTAATTTGGTGTAGTACAAAATGCCAGAAAAAATCCTCATTAGGAATTTAAAACCAATTTCATTGTTGCAGTGCTTGAGGATAACCAGTTTTTAAAGAAATGTTACTGTATGTTTCCAGAAGTGCAGTGCACAATTCAAAATCTGCGATGTCATCTTGACACTTTCATGATCAGACCAGAGACTGTTATATTTCTTTAAAATTTTCACACAGCTGTACAGAATCCTTGATAATGAAGTTAACACCAAATATTCACAGAAGAAATGTAAACAAAAGTTCAAACATTCCATCAGAAGCAAATTTTTAACAAAAAATAAATGACAGTTTTAAGGAATAACAAAGAACTCTTAAGACAATGAGGCCCACTTTTCATCATATTCAGTGCCTTGAGAACTACAGGAATTCATGTAAAAAGACAGTATTCAAAGGGGGATAACTTGAGTTATTGAGTATTGTTAAAGTTACCTACAAATGAAAAATATTCCTTTAGCACAGGACCTATACAAAATCTCACCATAAAATGCCTAAAATCGTACAGCATATTGAAGCGGAATGGAGTTGTACTATAGGAAACATGTTCATGAATGGTGATCAAGCATTGTGTATTCATTATAAACACACCTGAAAGTGTTCGTACTAATGAAGGTGATCATTAAATTGTATGAAATTGATTACTGATGAAATATTTATATATAATTGAATGTTTTATATGCCTGGTGGAATAAATTATGTGATGGAACCATTTACTCTGATTTATGTAGCAAGCATTTTGTGTTTGTAAGTCATGAAGTAAAGATGCAGTTTTAAGCTGCTGTTACAACATTCAACATGAGTTTTTACTTGGAAGTATTCAGTTCTTGGAGTGAAAGATCCTAATTTTGGCATTTGGTAGGAATGTTGAAAATCCATAGTAATGCATTATCTTTTGTAGTAAAATTCAGTTGTACAAATGTTGATCAATAGATTTTGCTACAAGAAGCAATTTCTAGGTACTGTGACATAGTTAGTCATCATGCCACACTTAGCAGGTCACTGGCTGGTTAATAACGCTAAATACATGCTAACTAGGGCTGAATGGTAGGGGGGAGTTACTACTGGACAGGAGGAGAAGGTTCTACTTTTAATTTATACTAATCTAATCAGACCCAGACATGTGTGAGGAGATAATCCTGTAATGATCAATGATGAGACTTACAGCTAGTTTCAGTTCTTTTGTCTGACACTTACAGTTCACACTTCTCATCATTTGCAACATCATTCATTTCTACTGATACCCTAACAAATGGATGAAATAGAACAATCATTTGATGCAGAGGAAGTTGCTGACATCCAAATAAGAAATGCAGAGTCTTCAAAGGGATTTGTGAAGTTTCTTCTCCTGTCCATGATGGTAGCTTGTCCTGCAATATTAGCCTACCATTCCATTATGTCATCACCTCCTTATACTAGAGCCTGAACTTCTGCACGACAGAACGTACTTGTCAAAACCTGCATTTTTAAAGGCACCATTTTCTTTTGTAAAGGAAAAAACCTCCCAGTCAACATGTGAGGAAATACTACCAAAATGTGCAAGCAATAAATGGATCAGTAAACAACTGTACAAATATTCCTGTACACTTTTATTACCACAAAGTAACAGAAACATACTTACATAACATAAATTAATTCTTTTATTAATGATTTATACCACTAAAGAATGTTTTAGATAGTTGAAGTTACTTATTCCAAAGTAAAGTGTTTCTGCTTTCTATATAGTCAATGTTACTACAGTGATGGCCAACTAAAGTCAAACCCCAAGACAAAATTGTCAAGAATGATTTAGTATACCCACCCCACTTCTTTTCATAGCATATTTGTGACAACAGAAATCATTGAAATTCCACATGCAAATACGTATCATTCAGCCACTGACTAAGCCAATGAAGACCTAACACTTTTTAAAATTTTACAGCTAAAAGAAGGGGTTTTACAAGAAGTTTCCATTTCCTTCAGCTAATATCATTTACAAATGCCCAAAATTCTCCACGGCTCCAGAAAGTTTTCCAATATTGTCCAGGAGCCTTAATATTTGTAACACACCATGTAATCCCAGAGGACAACCAGTTCACCCAACATTTTACTTGTTTTTACTCACAAGGGCTAATCCTTCAATAAAATCTCTTCTTCCCATTTTCTTTAATAAAAATTCCAACTTTTCAAATTTGGTCGAAAAAAATTCTTAATTCCCAAATATGGTTCCATAAAAACCCATATTAGGTACTATGTCAGCCATACACCATATTAAAATTATCAGTAACAATTTAATGTGCTGAAAGAAAACTT
Organism: Holothuria glaberrima; assembly: GCA_009936505.3. Taxonomy (NCBI): domain Eukaryota; kingdom Metazoa; phylum Echinodermata; class Holothuroidea; order Aspidochirotida; family Holothuriidae; genus Holothuria; species Holothuria glaberrima. Next base: position 9,514 of record WURT03106726.1, read on the forward strand.
TCTTATGATATGTACCTAACTCCCAGTATATGACTTTTCCATGTATTTAACAAGTAGGGCTAAAAAGTTCATCAACAATGGATCAAAATAATAAATTAGCTCCAGCTCCTTTCATACAGGCCAATTAACATAGTACCCAATCTGCTATTGTGCATCACACATGATTGTCTGCCACATCAATGAGAGTCAAGTTTACAAACAGTTCATACCTTGGCAATGTGTCCATCGTACACACATGACACTGGGACTGATGAGACGTAAAAGGTTAACATTAAAATCTGTTAATTTTGTGTTAAACTTGTTCCAGCTGTACAACTACTCTGTCCAAAGAGATGACGACTGCTTATCACTCTGAAAAAGTGATTGACAGGCTGTTACAGAGATGCTGATACCTCTGATGTAGTAGACAGCATGATATAGCAAGCTGTACATCACTCACATATATCTCTCTAATGTTGGGGGCTTGCAGTGATTCCTGAACCAGTTACCAAATCCATCAAGGGCTGTCTATACCATCACTAGAGAGGCAGCTTGGGTCATAGATGGTGGCCGATGCTACATGGTGGTTTGGCATAACCTGAAATATACACCAAATGAGAAAACTTGAAATACATGCTCCTACAACTTATAGTGCCTTCTTGCATTCACCCACATGTTGTAAAGTCTACGTAAAGGGTCTTTTCTCCAAACAAAGGACCTTTTAAAGGGCATATATAGCCACAAGCATGTTCTTAAAACACCAACTGGGTCTTATCAATCATATTTTATACAAGTATCTTTTTTGATGATGCCCCAAGTAGTTTCAATCAGTTTTTAGAAACAAGAAAGTGCAAGTTTCCTTCCATAGGCAAGGGGACAGGGGAAGGGTAAATCTCCCTAAAACATTCATGAACAATACCACTTCTCATTGCTTAACTGTGAGTTGTCATGCACCATGTCCAGAAAATCAAGCTGAACACGAAATCATTTTAAAATTGTCATACCACCACATGCTTCTAAAACAACTCACACAATTTTTTTATTTGATTTCTAAAGACCATTCCCTCTGCTCTCCCCCCCCCCCCATCCCCTGGACACCCCAAGCCAAAGAAAAACTGAAAAGAAAGACCTGAAAAAGACTATAAACATAACCCAACTTCAAAGACTCACAGACAACTTATTTTCATCAATCAAAGAGGTTTATAATTTCTCAATTCTTTAATAAGAGCAAACTCATTTCAAACTAGGGTGACTGTATGTGCCCTTTAAGATGCTGAATGTAAGCCCCACTCACTGTGAGAAACTCTGTACATAAAATGAAATGTGAAACTGACACACTTAATCTTTTCTACAGACTGAAAGATAAACATGACATCATCCAACGATTTGTTTTACAATATTCATCCACAAACTTTTCTTGCAATATCAAGAGCTCCACTTAACTGCAAAAGGTTTCATGTCCAAAATTACCTTCTATGTAAACACATAACTTAACATATATGTAACTTCATATCAATGAATATAACATACCTACATTCAACATGCCCTAAATTAACATATCCATTTATCAACACGCCATAAATCAACATGTGTTTTACATCAAAAGGTCATAAATAGCTGTGTATTTCTTCTTATTTTAAAACCAAATTTACAACCATACAGTTGATGAATTTTACACACCTCTATAATCATATTTCTAAATCCATAGCAAAATGTTGATCCAAATGGATTGGTCGTATTCATGTGTGATGACCTATTTAAAACCACTGGCTTCTGACTGGATTTGACCAAGTAAGGGCTAAGAGAGTCCCACTGAAAAAACAGATGAAGGCATATTTTCAAGGATGGAATAAAAACAACATGTTTGCAATTATTACTTCACATTATGACTGGTAGAAATGGAGTGACAAGAGATTTGCAGTAAATAATTAAGGAGAATTGTAAGGGAAGGATGATCAGGGTGGAGGTTGAGGTGAAGTAACCTCACCTACCTTGCTACAGGCTGTGAGAGTAAGATCCAAGTCACCTGCCTCTGGGTCATACATCATGGGTGTCACATTAGGTAGAGGGATCTCAAAGGTACATCGATGATATCTGTAGGGAAGTTTGGTGAAGAATGTATTCTCTCATTACTGTACTAAAGATGACACAATTGCAAGACAAGGGAAAATAACAAAGACAAATGAGGAGTATTGGATATATATGATCTACCATCATCTTGTCAGAATGTAAATGATTTGGTTCTTAAGATGAGTCCATTCTTAGGAACCTGCAATCACCTAAAATTGACCCAAACTTACTTTTACCTTTTGATATCATCAAGCTAGGACATTTACTTCTTTGATTATGCTTTAACTTCTGCTTTCAAGTGGTTGTTGATCTTACAACTTACATGTTGAAATTATAATGACCTGGAAAGTTGCCATGTAAAATAAATTTCTTTACTTGATGGGTGGAGGCATCTAACAGTATATCCTGAAATGTAAAACAAAATTAAAAATAGTAAATATATATATATATAAAAATTATGTAAAAAGTTAAGGCAAAATGGTTTTTTGGCATTAAGGTCGAGTTTTCCCAAAAGTCGCATTTTTTCATACCATATTTCACCTAAATCCCAGTCTATAGAATATATATTTCTATCTCAGAACCAAAAGGGGAAATATAATCTTATGTATTGTATTGTTTTTGTTTTCGCCTTTTGTACTGGCGGAA